>BMAT01001692.1:73575-84586 GCA_019649035.1 Elysia marginata | reverse complement strand
TCTCTCTCTTTCCCTCACTCTCTCTACCTTTCGGCCACCCGGAGCTTGAATGTCAATACACTTTTTCCCTGCCATGGTTTATGGCCACTGATGGTGGAAACAAGGAGATCAAAGGGAGGGAATCCATTCAGTCAACTATTTTGATTGCCTCTCTTGAACAAATAAGTAGTTGTCTCCAATGATAGCATGAACAAGTCTAAAATATTATGAATGCAGGAATCCAAATACTTTCACGTCAAATACATGCAATCAAAAGCATTTTTATAACCTGTTCGTTACTAATATATTGCCGTTGTAAAAACTTAGGACATCAGGAAAACGACTGAATTTCGTTAAATATATGTCTCTGCACATGAAATGAAGATAAAGAAGCTTTCGGTATGGCTAGTTCATACTATTTTTTAAAAACAACTCCTTTAAAAGCATCCCCGAGAAGTCTTCGTTCATGTAAAACTTATTAAAGAACATAAAAATTTCAAGATAAAAACATAATATTTAAGCATAAAAAGAATAGTAATGATAATATTAATTATAATAATAATAGTAAAATAATGACGACAATGATGATGATGATAATAATAATAATAATAATAATAATAATAACAAAAATAATAATAATATTAATAATAATAATAATAATAATAATAATAATAATAATAATAATAATAATAATAATAATAATAATAATAATAATAATAATAATAACAATAACAGTCCTAATAATAACAACAATTAACTACATATTTATAACTCCAAACACCGCTATAAACAAGCTCAAGGCACTTTACAATAAAGTTAAAAACTAAATCTCTAAAATTTTTAAATAGACCTTATTTCGAAAAAGTTTGGTTTAAATACAATGTTCTTTAGTTCGAAGCTATAATGTGTTTCGTATTCGAACGAGTCAAGGTATTTTTTCAGATTCCCCTGTCACCTTTATCTCTTTATAGTCTTCCATTGTCAGAAGCTAACAATTTTACTGGCATATTACCCCGCTGGTTCTTTGCCTGGTTTGTTTGCATACAGCTTATTCTTCAACATTTCCTGTCATTATCCACTTTCGTTTTAAGCGTCTTTGGACCTCTTTGAAGCATAGGTAATGGAACGTGAAAAAATATCCTGAAGATACAAACACAAAAGATCTGTCTGCCTGTATCTGTCTATCTGCCTGTCTGTCTCTCTCTCTCCTCTTCTCTTTTCCCCTCTCTCTCTCACTCTCTCTCTCTCTGTTTCTCTCTCTTTAATCTGTTTTATTACCGAAATTAAAGTTGAGGCTTTTCAGCAATTTAAAATTTCGTAATCGAGCAGGCAAAGCCTTTTATGCATTTTATTTTAGCTCTAATATTCCGAAGGCCTTAAGAAATGTTAAACAACTCCAAAGCAAGGGGAAAAAGGGGGGCGGTAATAATAAATAATAACTCCATGTATACAACAGCATAATTTTCTATTAAAGTCTTCAGCATTCAAACTATGATGATCCATTCATTCTGTACTGTCGTCCGCTGGGAAAAAAAGACAGAAGCTGCAGCTTTGCGACTAGATCTTGTTTTCCCCAGACAAGGTCAGTCAAACAGACCCGCCCTCTTCTCTCTTCATGTCTGGAGCGGCAGTGATTTGCATGGATGGAGCTTTAGACTGGGGGGTGCATGGTCTGAAATATTGATGCTTACCATGATTTAATGTCTGAAAACACTGACACCGGGTATTAACATCGGGTAATAATTAACAAGGTGATTTAATGGTCTTCTACCCCCAGCTCTTCTCTAGAAACTGAGCTTATGCTGTTAATGTTTACACGTTACATCTTCATGTCCATTTTGTTTCAGTGTTTTATTTGTTCCTGATTTTATTTCTTTGTTGCCGAATTTATTGGCGCTACTGTTGTTGTGAAATTGCTATTGCTATAAACATCTTTAGTATTGTATCTATTCATGTAAATATCTATCAATCTACCTACTGCCTACATTATCTACTTATCTATCCACCTCATTAGGGCAGAAGAACGAAACACGAGTGTATGTAGAATTGGATCGAAAATGGTAATCCCATGTTATCTGTCGATATATTTCTATATCTTTATTTCTTTCTGTATAATTTATCGTTCAAACTTGATCCACGCTGCTCAGTTTGGTGCTTTTTGCACTCCTTAGTGGAATCGCATTGAAATCCGGGCAAAATAATTTGCGTAGTATGCAGTTGCGGTGGCTAGGCGCTTTCGTGTAGGGAAAGGGGGACGGGGCTGTATATGCGCTTGTAGGTAATATGAAACCATCACTTGCATAAAATGATAAATAAAAATGACGATTCCCTTATTAAAAGAAAAGATGAATACTGGCCCGATTTAAAAATTGTGGTGGTCTAAAGTGTCAAAGGCAGCAGATAGATCAAGTAGTGCTACAACTGACTTGTTTCATTGTGTTATGCATTGTTTCTGATGAAGGCAGTTAAATACAGCCGGAACGTTTTTATGTGTAAACTTAGGCTCTATTTTTTTTCTTGTTAAGGAGTAATAGGTTGTGAACTTGCTTTTTTATGACCTTTTGTTTCAAGAAGGTAAGAGTGAACCTTTAGGAGAGCAATTTAGTGCTGGTTTTTTTTAAAAGCAGTTTAGTATATTTCTTTGAGCATTTTTTTATTTTAATGGAAATCAATCTGAGTTTTAACTTTAGAAAAGAAGGGTAAATAAGAAACATATCTATTGATATTCAAAAAGTTGTCCTTAAAATTTTTTTTCTTTAACAAAAATCTAAAAAATTGGCCTCCATGAAGATTAAGAGCACAAGTTTGACTCAAGGAATCATTTCAAGTAAATATTTAGTTATGTGAGTCATCAGTAGATCAAGGCATTCAATAAAAAAAAAAGTTTGACGGAAGCAATAATGATACTAATTGTAATAATAATAATGAGAAGAAGGAGAAGTAGAAGAAGAAGAACAGCAACAATAATGATAATAATATTAATAATAATCATAATCATAATAATAATAATAATAATAATAATAATAATAATAATAATAATAATAAAAATAATCATAATGATAATAATAATAATGATAATAATAATAATAAAAAATGATAAAAATAATAACAATGATAATAATAATAATAATGATAATAATAATAATAATAATAATAATAATAATAGTAATAATAATAATAATAATAATAATCATAATAATAATAATAATACATGTAATAATAATAATAATAAGTCACTTGTCAGGCCCCTAAAATCCACTAAAACAATGCTGAGTCGAACTGATACATACATTAAAGCAAAAAAAAAGGTACTTTAGTTACAGTTAAAACCATTGTAAAAGATTGTAACATAAAACAAAAACACAGAGTTAACAATGCAAATGCACGAAAAACTATGACACCTTTTTAAAAAAAAGCCATGGTTCTTATTTTGAGAAGAACTACGGTTATATTGAAATGCATAAAAATTAATGCCGATATTTATATTCTAAAATCACAGGAAAAAAAACAACTCAGTTTTGAAATTCCGCTTAAAGGATTCAATTGTGTCACTTCTCTTAGTGTTTCTGATAAAACATTCAAGACCTTCGGAACTGTGACAGAAAACGCTTTAATTTCAAAAGCATATTAGTTTTTGTAAAATGGAGTCATGTTTTGATCTTCAAACCATCTGGGCTTTATATAACAGTAAAAGTTCTTGTGAATAAGAAGGGGATAGATCGTTTTAACAAAATTATGACAGGCAATATTAAAATCCGTGCGGAATTTTACCGGCAACCAGTGTAAATCTATTAGTATTTTCTGTGAGTTTTTCAATTTTGATCTAAGATATTATCAAAGATAATAATTCTGACAACCTGTTTGGCTATTTGTTCAAAACAATTTAATTCATCGCCCTTGAACCTGTGATAATAAGGTTCTGATAGTTAAGCATCAAGTTGTTTTATTAACCTTTTCTAGGAAAATTGTTTAAGACGTCAGAAATCTTATGAAGGGGAATATTATTGGATAGAGATCTAGGTTTTTTTCCCAGCAAGTCATTGCAAATACTAGATCGAACCTGCCGAAGACGACCATTAAAGATCAATGACGATTGTCATCATGATGGACAAGTGGCCTTGTTGGGCAGCATGCTTGTAAACCTGTAAAAATGCATTCCTTTTTGTTTATTTCCTTATGTAGCAAACAAACTTTCTCTTCTGGGTCCCTTTTTTTAATAATTTTAGCAGTTTTGGCATTCGATTGAATCATATCTTTCCAACACGGCGTTCTTTCTACCTCTTTTCATAACTGAAAATTTCTATTCCAAGCTACGGCTACCAATATTAATCACACATGTTACGCCGCCTATATTGACAGAGTTGATAAAATGAGGACCAGTTGTCTATGAATGTCTCTTACCACGGTTACCTAGCTCTCCCCTCTATAACAGGGGAGTAGCAGAGACAATACGACATAGACAACTCTCAGAGTAAAACCCCATGACAATAAATAGTTCGAGGTTGAAAAGGTAATACCGACATTAAAGATGAAGATAAAACCATCCACATCTTATGAGAGGGAATTAAAAAAGGGAACAGCAAGAAAAATTATGCTATGAAAACAGTTGTGTCAAAGCTGGACCCGGCTCAAATCAAAAGAAGGGGAGATAGAAAGGCATTAAATAAAAAAGAAGATTAGAATATAAAAGGATTAGCGTGTCCATGTTGACACAAGAGTTGCTGCCCTTTCCGCATGAATTGATAGAAAGGGGACGCAATCTCAGTCTTAATGGCCATTAGAGTTGTTGGACTTGATTAGTTTGCTGACGTCACATTGAAGGCCGGTATACGTCCAACAATTTTTTATGATTATATCTCTTGAAGACTAAATTGGATTTAACATCTACAAGAAAGAGGAAGAAAGGAACAGATAAGTTAGTCGCATGGTATGAGGTGTAGGAGGAGGAGTCAAAAACAATGAAAAACGAAAGGAGAAGGATAGACAGAACATAGAGAAAACAATCCCAGAACTGGGTGCTTCGGAAGTAAAAAAAAACCCTCTCGGCACGCATAACCGGGGCCGTGTGTTTCAAATTTTAATGTTTATTGTTTCGCGTTGATGGGCTAGCCCGCTTGGACGTCTCCCATGAAGTCAGTTGGGGGTCCAGCACGGAGCAGGGGGACGGAGAGCCTGGGACAGGCTATATCCCTGCGGGACTCGGGCAGTAAAGTCTGTTGCTTGCCCATGCCTTGCCCATACCGTGCCCAGGCCGAATGGACCATCAAGGGACCATGAAAATCCTGGGCCCCCTGACCCCCTGCCTGCGGTTGAACATTGGATGCTTCAACTCCATGAAATTGTCATACCTGAAATGCTTGTGGGGTATATCGTGGTCAAATCATGTGTGTGTGTTTGTGTGTAAAGAGGCTGGATAGATAGAGAGAGAGGCAGAGAGAGAGAGGAGAAGATATAGTGATTCAAGAATGTACACAAAAACGTAATGGAAACACTGAAAGAGAGAGAGAGATAGAAAAACAGACAGAGATAGAGATACAAGGGGAGAGAGAGAGAAAACCAGAGACAGAGAGAGATGGGGAGGGAGAGAGAGAATAGAGAGACATGCGGAAGTCCAGATCAGGAAAGAAAAAAACCCCAGCAGAACGATTTTTATGTCGGTTCTTTTCCTGCGTCTTTATACTTTATGCTTGTTTTTTGTGGCATTTCAGTTACCACAAAAATAATAACGCAATGAGGATAAATAATATTAAAAAAAAAAATACTGATCAAATCAACATCGCAGATTATAGCACTTTTAATACATTTGCAAGAGAAAGTTTTAGTAACAATTTGAAAAAAAGTAGAAGAACAAAGAAATTAAAATAATAAAACTTAGCATATAGGGGCCTACCAATCAGAAGAAAGCTACAAATAAACAGCACATTGGACGAACGGTGAATTCGGTGTATAGTTCATATAAATAAAATTAATATTTCTACTGAAATCTGTGCAGACTTTTTTCTTTGGATGATATTATATCCTTCACACTCAGGGTAAACGAATCGGATGTCGCATATTTCACATTGCGAGGTGTTGCTTTAGGAAAAATCCGTTTTTTTTTCCCTGAGCTTCCAAATAGAAGTTTTGTTTAGATTATCAAAATTTAGTGAAAAAAATAAAAAAAAAACCTCTCATGATTTAAAATATAGGGAAAAAGAATAATTTAAAAATGATACTTTTAAAGGCATTTTCTCAAAGAATGTTTTCCAACTTTCAACTCAATTGCCCAGGTTGTCGGCACATCATGTTCTCTATTTGAAAATTCTTTTCAACAATTAAAGTAATGTATAAAAGTGTATTATAATAAAGATAGAACCGTCTAGAACTAGGACGAAAAGAAAAAAGAACAGGAAAAGAAATTAGATTGTCGCATAAGTAATTGTCATAGTTAAGGTACAAAAATACTTGAAACTTCAAAACACAAATCATTATTTTACTGACAAACGGGGTCAGATGCTAAAGATTAAAGGTTGTATTTGTGACTTTTATAAAGCAAAACACACCATATATGTTACTAATGTTTGCGTTTCGAAAGGGAATTTTACTGAGTTTCATATTTCCTGAGGGTATGTTAAACAGAAGCATTAATTTTTCTTGAAGGCAAAATCAGACACTTGCCATGAAAGTAAAAGACTATAAAGCGTAATTTAGACAACTAGGCGTATATCTTATATTTGGCCCTCTAATACAGGTGTGCACTTTTTAGCTCTATATTCATTTTAGGAAACATATTTTTTTTTATTCACACGCAAAAAGAGCATAGTAATAAAGTTAAGATTTGTTGCTGCTGTCACTATTTTTATTGAATATTATTTGTGATGTTAGGGTTGAGTTTTTGCAACAAATTAAATTTACAACAACAATTAAAATGACCATCAAAGAAAAACTTTTCAGACACGAACCCTCACAATAATCAGGCTCAGTAATCCTGAAAGAAATTTAACTACTAAAAATGAAAACTTTAATATTCATCTGAGTTTCTGAGATAAAAGTTGATAAACCTAGCACTCCTAAAGAAATTTAATTACGGTATGTGAAAAAAACGTAAAAAAAAAACTCCTAAAAAATAAAATAAAAATTCAATTATGTCAAAGTGTAAAATTAAAAAAAAAAAACAAGAATTTTTTTTGCCGCCAGATTAAATAGCTCTGTGACAGAATTTTAAAAAAAGCTATGGCCCTAAGAAATGTTCGTTGTCGTTAAGCAGCGCTCAACACCCACAGTTGAAAATCACCGGACAATTTAAGGGAAGCTCAAAGCCTGGGAATACTTTAAGAAAATTATGTTGATCTTTCAATCCCCTCATTGTCCATTTTATCTCCCAGTGGGCGTATCCTAGTTGATCACTGTAACACGTGTTTCCGCCGCAGGGCAGCATGGGAAACACGCTAGACTGCGCATGTCCAAGGCTGTTGTGAGACGTTTGCGTGGCCATTGTCGCTTAGTTTGCGTTAAAATATCTTCTCTTCTTTGACAAATAGAGTCGCATAATTGAAAAGCCACTTTTCTTGTAAAGTGAACATCTAATATTTGAGGGCAATTCAGGGTTTTTGATAGTTGAAACCTGTCCGTATGGTCGTTCACGCTTTGGAAATTAAGCTCATCGATCAATTGATGTTTACGTAGCTCACAGTTGGGACTTTAAGAGGGAGAAAAGTTTTTTCCTAATTTCTTTTTAACATAAATTATTACTTTAAAAAGGATATCTTGCTCTCTGGTTTTGTACCTTTAAGAACTTACCTATATGTATTCTTCTTTTTTTTATTTTGGAGATGGATTTTGAGTCACTGACCAATTCCAGCTCAGGGAATAAAAGTACGTCAATTTGTATACTGATTATATCACGATGAACTGTGATTATTTTTCTTTATGACACACCTTTTGAAACTATTTCTCTTCACCTAGGATCTTTCCGTAAAAGCGGGTTTTCCCGCTGCACCCAGAGTCCTCTTGCGAGTGTCGCCGGACACCAGGTCGGGACTCGAGTCTACCCGGGGGGCTGCTTACCGCGTTCCTGGAGGTGTCCTAAAACCTCGTACAGGGGGCGCCTTAAAGTGAGCACAGGGGGCGCCTTAAATCAGGCACAGGGGGCGCTGTAAAACGCACCAGGATGTTGCACGTGAAAAGGCTGAGAAGATCTGTAGGATGCTGTGATAGTGAGAGATCCCGGGGACAGTATAACCTGGAGCAGTTACTATGTCTTCAGAATCTGGTTCATGGCGACAGTTGGTGTAGTACGACCGCTCGAGACATTCCAAACTTTGCTATGACCCCAAAGACCCGCAGGCAATTTAAGTCAAATTGGTTCCACGCGTGAACCGCCGATTATTTGGTTCTGAATAGGTTCAAGTTTCGACTTATCCACGCACAAAAGTATTTATTACCTAATTATTACATGTAGCTTGCTGTCATAGGTAAGTGTATCGGTTGTTCTGGAACAGAAAATAAAGTCTCGTATATTGCCAACCAGATAACGCGCGGACAGTGAGGTGTGTTCGTCAAATAAATCTTTCCAGGGCCAACAAACCATGTCTTGTAGTTCTTTTTTGTTTTGCTAACTTGTCTTGACTTAACTGCATTGGCCAGAAAAGACAATAGAACAGGCAACTGGGCTGTTTCCTTCAGTTAAGAAATGCCAAACATTCTTGTTTGTTCTCTGTGATGATTTGTGGTTTATCCACGTCTGACTTCTCTAACGGCTGTAAGTTTAATGTGTTTGAATGTAGTCATTGTTGTGTGTAACTTGCAGGGTTTTTGTTTCCTTGCCTGTTTACCTGTTTTTGTTTTAGTGGAACAGCATGCAATTCTTGCCCACAAATAATTTCTGGAGACTGGACAATTTTGTGGAAGAGAAAAGCTTTTTTGTATTTTTTTTAAAAGGATGTTTTGTTTTTAGTGTTTTTATACATTCGGACAGGGGAGTCTATACATTTGGGCATTATTCAAGAACAATTTTCAAATACTCAGATAATAAATCGGGCTAAAAACTCCGACGGTATAGGGTTTCCCTCCCCGGTATATGCTATAAATATTCAGATATATAGTTTTTAGCTTTAAAACCGATTCACTTTTATGTAATCAAATTTTAGTCCTAAAATTTAGCAAAATAGTTGCAGCTAAAACAGGGTAACGACTATCGATGCACATAAGAATCAAACCCACGAACTAAATTTTATCTGCGGAGCTAGATAAGCTCAGACACTTTACTCCGCAGCCACCATTGCTTGTAAAGTGATTCACCCAAAAAAAAAAAAAAACTAACCTGAACGTTAGAAACAAAAAATACGGAAACATGGTGATGCGTAATTGTTTTCTTTTACTGTCTTGTACTGAAAACAGCGCGACATACCATCCCAAAGTTTGCCGCTAGACGACGCTGTTGGCTGTTGACTATCGAGATCTATGAATAATAATTCCGTCCATATGGCCATAAAAGCTGCTGACCATACTGGCGGACATCGTGAGGTCAGTACCAGGCTGGGTGTTGGTCCAGGTGAAAAATATTCAACACATTACATACACAGAGTGACATCCTCACTTGCATTCATTTGTTTTTAGCGTTTTATTTATATTTTGCAATTTTTTCCATTATGTTTTTCTAGTTGCAAGGATACAAAAAAGGCAGGAGGTGGGAAGTTTTAAGTGTCCGATGATATTTCTTTTGGTTAGTGTGTTTCTGAGAGAGAGAGAGAGAAAAGAGAGAGAGAGAAATGGAGAGAGAGACAGAGAGACAGAGACAGAGAGTGAGAGAGAAATGGACAGAGAGAGACAGAGAGAGACAAAAGAGAGAGAGAAAGAAATGGAGAGAGACAAAAGAGAGAGAGAGAAATGGAGAGAGAGACAGAGAGACAGAGAGAGAGACAGAGAGAGAGAGAGAGAGGGGAGATAGCATGGCATATGTTTAGGTTGAGAGTAGAATTTTCCCAGCCTCTTATTCTATATAAATCTTTCGATTGAGTCTATTTATGCTTTTAAGTACTGGCTATAATTGTGTGTGTGTGTGTTTGTGTCAATTGCTGGGATTCTTACAAAAGTACAACATTTTGTGCGGATCTAAAGATTCCAACATATACATGTAATATCAAATAGTATTCGATACTGTAATCAAGCAGTCTCAAAACATTTTAAGCTTTCTGAGAACTATAAAACACTTTTGATATAATGATTTCTTCTTACAGAACACACAAAAGTAGCAAGTTTGTTGGGTCTTACATAATATTTATCTCCTAATACTATTAATTCCTCAATTCCTTGAAACTGGTTCCAGTAAAGAATTTCATTAGCGTTCGTATACACGTAAAGATAGTTAAGACGACATTTAAATTTTAAAAAGGAATTTTTTTGTCATTGCGTAAACGTGCAATAGTTTGAAGCCAATGCTTTGATAGTTAACTCCCATAGCTGCGCAAGTTCATCTAAAGCCGTGTGTTCCGAAGCTACTGTAAGTCGAAGGTTCAAATCATACCGTACTAAAGGCCGACACTTCGGCCATTTCCACCTAAAGCCTACTTCTATGTCTCAACTGCTAATTTCATACCTTTAAAATATTTCAATGGCTAGCTTAACTACGTTGTCTTGAGATGTTATGCCCATTATTGATTACTACACGAATGGAGATATAATGTACGGAAATACACGGACATTTTAATTGTAGGCATAATGTAAAAGTATTCTAAAAATGTTATGTTTGTGCAAGTCTATCATCAAGACTTAAGGGGGAAAAGTGACATTGTTCAACAAGGTATGAGCGTTTTTATTACGGCGCAAATTTATTTGGCTGCCTAAATCTCTTTACAACAAATCCTTTACATGCTATTGCCAACCAACATTCATTCTAAACGTACAAAGGAGCAGCGCACCTTTTTGTCAATTTGACAAGACTTAATATTGTTCATCTAGATTATAGGTCTAGATTCATACCGCGGACCTACTAATCCGAAAGCTGTCGCTAAAAATTGACTCTTTCTCTCTCTCTCTCTCTCTCTCTCTCTCT
>BMAT01001692.1:56454-73556 GCA_019649035.1 Elysia marginata | reverse complement strand
TCTCTCTCTCTCTCTCCTTCTCTCTCTCTCCTTCTCTCTATCTCTTTCTCTCCCAGATTAAACAAAATGAAACCACCTTGTTTACTATACACAGATATTGACCAATTAAAAGTTTTTCACATTTTTGTTTGTTGTTTTTTGTCTTGTCTATGAGTCAGAATTAATAATTTTCTTTGAACTACAAAGCATCTTGTAATTATCAGTATACCTAGATTGAATTCCACAAAATTTCTTCTTTTTGGAGGGCAGTCGACTTTTTTAGTGACATTCTGCGATAGTTCAAAGTGTTCCTCAGGATCTGCTTTACCTTAACATCAACAACAAGTGACATGTAATCAGAATAAAAGCAGCGACTAACTCGTCTCTAGACATTATTAGAGGATGCCTCCGCAAAATGTGTAACCAAACTGGACACGGAATACTGTAAAGATCCTAAAAGCAATCGCCGTTTTATGACGGACTATCCCTTGGAGTGGAAGGTATGGATAGAGGCTAGACATCGCGCTGGGACGAGGCAACTAACATCCTACTGAGTAGAACGCTCCCAGTGGCTGGGATCCTCTTTTTTATTTAATAAGAAAATGAGCAGGAGACAGACAAGAGACCTGTGAGACACACACTCACACCAGTGGAGAGACTAGACATGAGACTAGACATACAAAAACCTTCATGCATTCAGACGGTTCGGGAATCCCTAGACAAATCAACCAGAGATCCAGACCAGTCAGGGTGCTGCACAGAGCCAGGTATCTCACCAGGGACTCCAATAGACTAGCTGGTCAGAACCATGTCCGATACGACCAAGGAAGTCTGGCCCGTGTGCCCTCTTGCCTTTCTGCTTTCAATCTCATAATTGTCAAAGATACTATGGAGGCTTAGTCAGTCGTTCAGTTCACAAAGATTTATCTTTTATTTCTTTCAAGTGTACCTGCCCCCTCTCTGACTATCTTTATCTTAAATTTGTTCTTGCTTCCTACAGTTGTGTCTCACGCTCTCATTCTACCTTCCTCTATCACAATTATCATCTTTTTAATCATCTGATCCTTTATCTATCTATGTATCTATCTATCTATTTATCTATGTATCTATCTATCTATCTATCTATCTATCTATATATCTATCTATCTATCTATCTACTTATCCATCCCTCTATTTATTTTGTACATATGCATGTAACTTTTTATCTATCTATGTACCTACTTAAGCCCATCTATCTTAATTTCTGTCTATAATTTTTCCAGCTATCTATTCATCTATCTACTCTCATGTCGATCTATTTATCTTATTATACTTCTATACACCTGCATTTTTCTTCAATTAATAATATATCCGTCTATCTATCTGTTTGTATTTCTATCTCTCTATCTTCCTTTCGGTATATCTATTTACCACCTTCCAAGTAAGCGATCATTCCATGTCTTGACAAAGAAATTATGATCACAGAAACCAAATCTCCTCTTGCGAGTTGATCCTCTTCAGACGGTGTACTCTCAACTTCCAGAGTAGCTTGAACCCTACGGGTTAAGATGGTTATGAAATAAACATCCACACAATACTCAATTACTCCACATCTAATACCAAATACTGTTTTTTTTTGCTGTCAAAAGTAACAAATTCAATTCAGTCCAATCAACTTTGAGATCGAGCAGTTCTTCAATTAACTAATGCGTTATTACACCACGCTACGTCTTTATTAATTAATGAAACTTCATATTTCTAATTTAAAACTACTACAATTTCTAGCTGTAGAAGGGTTCCGTTTACACCGAAACAGGATGAACCAAAGTTTTCCTACAGAATTGGGCAGATCGGATAGCCGCTAAAAGACCCCCTCCTTAAGCTTATTTAAAAATGTTTTTTTTTTTACAGTGCCTGGATTTTTAGTTGAAAGAGATTTCACTGTATTATACTCATGGCAGAGTCATGTCCGAAAACAAATTAATCTGACAGTCTCATCCATGATGCATTTCTGTATCAAGTCCTTCTGGAGAACTGTTTACAGGATACCGCACGAGCTATCTGTATCGTAGCAGCAGGTCGCCCAGTCTTTGCCCTACAACTGAGTCCCCCTGTGGCGACAGAGTCCAACATTCCGCCACGGCCAATGGCCTGGGAGCATTGGATGAGCAGCAGTTGGCGAGGTAGCGAGGGAGGCACTCACCACATGCCCGCCATGCGCCAACTGTGCAGAGCAAGAGCTGCAGACCCTGGGCATGTCGCCCTATATTAGGGTTGTACTAAACAGGACCAACTTCTACAGCCAGTTAGTACCCGGATACCAGCATTGGGAAGATGGAAGTAGAACTCCTGGGGAGAAAGTATGAGGAAGATAATATGACAAGTTCTTTTTTGTTACCATTTTGTTTTAGAGAAGTTGCTGTTTTTCTTTTCAGAAGATCAGGGAAAACGGGATGGGATAGGGGGATTGGCTTTTTAAATTAACAGGCAATCAGACACACAGACAGATGGAATAGTAATAAATAATGTAAAAAAAAACTTTTGGGATTTTAAAAAAAATCTGTAAGATAAGTTTCTAAAGTCAACTCAACCCCTCCTTCCCCCGAAAAAAAAACAACAAAACAAAACAAAAATAAATTAAAAAAATGAAGATGACAGCAAGTTTCATGATGAAATAAAACATTAATTTTCATAGCACGGTTAATAATCCCATATTAAATAAAATTAACAATCGTTAGGAGCGATCTAAAAACTAATTTATTAAAGCAGTCTTCAGCGTTTTACATGGGTTCTCTGACAGACCACTACCAACCAATATATCTTCTTAACACACACTCACACAGAGCAGCAGCAGTTATATTGCGTCTCATTTTTGGGTACCAGCAAAATCTTTCACTGTCCATGCCCGGGTACTCATTTAACGCCTTAGTTAGACAAGGAAATGTGTATAGATAGTCTTGTCCGAAAACTTTGTGTCGGCCAGCCAGATGAGTCCTGGTTTAAACCCCGACCTTCTTGGTCTATAAGCTAATCGTCTACTGCTTGACCTCGAAGTCATGATGAACCATCTTTGAAGAAACAGGCAGCGCATTTTTGGGTGAAATTTTCGAACACTTCTTTAAAGTTCAAAGGTTTCTCAAGTAAGAGTTGCGTTTTCATAGAAGTGGCAGTGCTTGATCCATGAAGAAATGAGAGTATTAGGCTTTCAGTGACCACACGAGGAAATTCCAAAGCCAACAGATTTCTCCGATTCTTGACAATTTAAGCTTTCAATTCACAATAACAAAATCTCGTCAAGTCTGCCTATTTCCTAATCCTACCCCCTAGTCTCTTTCCCATAACCCCCCTTTTTTTTCTTCCCCAATCTTTACTTTAACTAAAGCTATTTTCTAAACCACAGACCCCTATATTAGAAACGTCCATAGCGTCGCCTTGCCCATCCGTCTCCGTATAATCAAGACGTTTGATCGTGCCGCCAAATTTCCTCCTCACCGGAAATTCCACATCATTTCATCTTGACAAAGGGGAGATCACTGAGAATACTCTGTCACCATCTCTGAATCCTCATTTTGGAGTCGTATAGACGAGGAATAAAGGCTTAGAAGTAATGAGTCCCCCAATCAATTATTGTGGTGGCGAAATGACCGCCACATTTTTGAATCCTTAGGAATTCCTAGGTCTTGATCATTCTCTTTCAATTACTTTTTGTGGGATGCGGTCCGAAGAAATATTTTGAGTCTGGTCTTACTTTTTTAAAACAGTTTTACGTCCCCTAAGCTTGCATTAGGCATGCTTATACTGAGGGTCTGTTCTTAGGCTACTCCCGCGGTATTCCGAGTATACAGAGAACAATATGAAGCTGTAAAAGGAAAGTAAGAAAGTATAAAGTTTAAAAAACCAGGAACTTTCCTATTCTTCAAGTGAAGATTGATATGTGGTTGCCATCACATTTCTGAATTAAATTTTTTAAAAATGCAATCTATATTTCAGGGGGCCATAATGTAGTTTATTATTAAACTTTTTGTATTAAACTTTAACGAAAAACGTTTCAGAAGCTTAAAACAACTGCAGTGGCCGCTTAGCTTACAACTTTGTAAGGCTTTGGGCTGGTTTCAAGCATGTGAACAGCAGATGCCCAGTTTAAAAGTAAAACTATGTCATGCTGTTTCAGTCGAAGATTTTTCATATATCTATAGCATTTCATTTGAATTTATTTCTAAGAGAGCTAATCCAAAATGGCAAGGCAGCTTAAAACAAATTCTTTTAAGATTTTTTTGCCACTGTATCAAGTTTAACTTTTAAAGGAGTGATGTAGTTTTAGTTCGACATGGGTGTGTCAAATTGTGCGTCACAAATCTAGTAAAGTTAAAATTTCCTTTTTCCGTTATTGTTCGAGAAGAGTAACATATGTAGTTGCATTTATAAAGATAAAGGACTCTCGAAAATTGATAGAAGTTTTGATGTAAGTCTTGCAGGTTATAGTAGTCTGTAGGCCTATGTTGGACACTTAGCTACTTTCTACACTAATGTAAACGTTATGAATGGGCTATTATGTTCTTTATATAAAGGAAACCTCACTCGATTTGATATTCAAAATTTATTTTAATATTTATTCTTACTATTCTGGTGATTATTATTAACGATCTCATCATGATGATCATCATCATTATTGTTGTTATTCATATTATTTTACTACTATTGTTATTGTTATCATTATTATTATTATTAATATTATTATTATTATTATTATTATTATTATTATTATTATTATTATTATTATTATTATTATTATTATTGTTGTTGTTGTTGTTATTGTTATTATTATAATGCATCATTATATTTTTTTTATAGCTGTTTTTGTTATTATTATTACTATTATATTAATATTACTATTATTTATATTATTGTTATGATTATTACTATTACTATTATTACCATTTTATTACTATTACTAATACTTATATTTTTATTCATATAATTGTTATTTTTTTAATTAATATAATTATCACTATTATCGTTTATAATACTGGTATCATTTTTCTAAAGAAAGTGTTGATATTTTTGTTTATTATATATCCCATTTGGTTGGTGTAAATTTTCTCTTTGGCAGTTTCAAGGCGATGCGAACCCAGCAAGTCCAGACCGAGAAATTTCTCCGAAAACTCGATCAATGACTGTCTAGCCTCAGGCCACGTACTATGGTCACGTCAAGGAGTGTCACGTGGCACACTGCTACATGTCTGCGGGTTCTGATATCCGGTCTGACAGGAGTTACACACAACGAAGTGACTTCGTTTCTAATATCTCTGCCTGTAGACCCTACTTCAGAAAAGTATCGCGGATGTTTTCATAAAAATCTACCGTAGGCCTATTCTACTGACGCATTGTTATAAAAGATTTTTTCTAAAAACTTGAGAGAACTGGCAAAACGGTTCATAGCTCATTAAAGTACAAGCATAGTGTTTCATTTTCTTTTTGCTAGAAGTCCATGTTGACATTGCTGTTTCGCGGCGAGAGTGCGCATGCAAGGCTTCTTCTTCCGTGATGTTGCCATGCCAACTAAATTCACATGACCGCGCTTAATCGCTCAGAAACATATTTTGATAGCTTAAAAATATGGAACATCTTATACAAAAAATAATAATACTGTTGGTGTAGTTAAGTAATCTCTTAGCTGTTATTACGATCGATTTGTATTGTACGTATATAAGTATAAATAAATAAGGGAAACCTAAATTATAAGGTGCTCAGACACAGACAAAGCCATTCGATGATCTAATAAGAAATGAAACTGCTGAATACGGAATTTCCGACATTCAAAGATTTCTTTCTTTTTTCTACTCTTTCTTTCTCTCTCACAGTCAGTTTTCTTTTTTTTTTTTCAATTAATCTATTTCACTTTCCCCCTCTTTGTCGCTTACTCTCACTCCATCTCTTTCTCTGCAGCCTCTCTCTCTCTCTGTGTCTCTGTCTGTCTCTCCCTCTCTCTATAGCTCTCTCTCTCTCTCTCTCTCTCTCTCTCTCTCTCTCTCTCCTTTCCATCATTTTCATAAGTATTTTCATTTCAGAATCTGTCCTAAATTTAACGTACGCTTGCTTTTGTTTATTTTCGATATATGTCCTTTCTAAGTTCGATTTAGGTCGCTCAGATTAATTCAAATCCCCTCACCTTTAAAATGCTAGCAACTTCCTCGTACCATTTTACAAGCCTCTAAAATTCACGGGCAGACAGCAATTTGCTTTTATTTTAATCAGTTTTATCTTTTCAATGTAAAGAATTGGGCGTCTGGTTTTTTTTTGTTTGTTTTTTTTTTCATTGTTTATAGCCTGATCTACCAAAATGTTCAAAGCGCTTTGTTGTTTTAAGCTGTGTTCCTTGAAAAACCATAACCAAAATACGCTATGAACTCCCTCAAGGAGAGACAGAGGAAAAGCGCACCACTCTAGCATACTAAAAAAGACCTTTCGTGGCATAGGCCTATAATAGACAGGTATTTATTACATGAGTGCGTCAAGGAATTTAGAACAAAGAGGCCCTTTCTCAAGCACTAAACGATGAACTGCCAAGCCAAGGGCTCGAACCCAAGACCTCTCATTCTGAGAGCGGAGTGTCTACAGCCAGACCAAAAAGCAAAGCAAATAATTATAATATTTTTATACATGCATAGTTCTGTTTGTGTCAAGACGGGTGACTAGGAAAAGATACCTCTATGGAGGGATGTTTCTTTCTTATCTAAATCGCTATGACTCCACAGGAATACCGCAATCAGGCGATACTCGAGTAACAGACTATGGGGTGTGAAAGATCTTGTCAGTATGCTGGAGAGAATCGCTATAATACAGTGTAGCTGATGATAAGTGAGTTGAAAAGGTTTTTTATTTGGTTGGTTATGGCCTGTCGGGAAATCCATATGAAACGCTATAGCTTTTTGGTGGATTGGGCGCTACATTATGAAAGCACTCTTTATTTTTTTACTCACATTGAGCAGATTTTTGGAATATTAGGGAATGCAGGTCTATAGAAATCACTAAGAATTCGTTGTGCCTAAGAATCACTAGGAGTCTCTCGAAATACTTTTACCAAGTTTTACACAAACTGTATTTTGTTCTATATTCATCGATGTGAATACACAACATAACAAATTCTACTGGCAGAATAAAATTCGGCGTCGAATATTGTCCAGTAAGGCCTATACACATACAAAGGGAAATAACTCGAGTAACATCAATGGCTAGTTTTGTTAGAGAGAAGCAATAAGAGTGACTTCCCTTATCTTTTTAGAATTTTAGTCAATGTAGCCAGCGTTTAATAATGGTTTTTCACCAGATATTATACGCCGTGCAGTGATTTTCTTTTTAAGTCAGACTTTCAGTATACCTGAGCCAGTTTACTTACAAAAAACTTGAGTCATCTTACTCCAATTCACTTAGAGCCTCAATGATTAGTATAAAAGATTTATACTCTTCCAAGAATGTCCGCGGTTTTGATAATCACTCGCAATGTTTTTATAATGTGCACAGCCTTAATAGAAAATAAATTCGTTAGATTTATATATTTTATACGGCGTGACTACGGTCAATAGTTTCCCAGTGGGGCTAGACATTTAAAAAACTTAAACTATGTGCGTGCTTTTAGCATAATAATAATAATAATAATAATAATAATATATTGAATTTATATACCGCATATCCATAACAATTGGGTTTGCTCTATGCGGTTCACAAATGCTAATAAATACAATGATATTCACGACAACATAAGTACATTTAAATTTATCTAACGTGACAAATCAAAAGGAGTTACAGGTTTAAAATGTATACCTAGAAATATGCTTGCAGAAAAAGATAGTGTTTTAACTGTTTCTTAAACAGTTCTATTGATTTAGCTTCCCTGATGGTTAAAGGGAGTGAGTTCCAGACAGTTGGACCAAAGCAGAAAAACGAGCGTTGACCATAAAACTTGTAATTACTTGCAGTTTTTACTAGTTTCGTGTTATCTGCAGCCGATCTTAATGGTCTATTTGGGGTGTATCTATAGAGTGATTCAGACAGATACACGGGCGCTTGGCTGTTAAGGCATTTATAACAGATTAGGCACATCTTAAACATTATACGGTACTCAATAGGAAGCCAATGCAAACCACATAAGATTGGTGTGACTTGTTCTCTCTTTTTGCTTCGTGATATTAATCTGGCTGCGCAGTGTTGGACATGAGTTTAAGTTTGTTGGTCATCATCCACTCTTTTACACTCTCGATACAGATTGATGTTTTTGAGAGGAGCAATGGTAGGTTATTTATCGTGTCAGTACAATACATTTGCGTATCATCAGCATAAAGGTGATAAGACATACCATGCAATTTGATGATAGATGACAATGGGGACGTATACAGAGTAAAGAGAATCGGCCCCAGCACAGACCCCTGAGGAACTCCGAAAACAAGAGGGAGTTTATACTTTTATTATCATAGTTTGTGAAAATATCTCCGTGTTACCAATGGATTAACATACTGGCTTTTTATCTTTATCTTTAACCCATCTTTCAACTGTAATTTTAGTGATCTTTAAAACCTGATGTAGGCCCTTAATACCTTTGTTAGATTCAGAACCACTTGTCTCACACAGCTCCTACATTCAGATTTGACCAAAATAAGTACCCGGTAGTGATCTAAAACAACAGTGGCCTGGGTTTAATTTTGATCGTCTCTTACGTTAGAAACCTGTGTAAAGAAGTTTCTTATCCTCACCATTGTGATTAAAGAAAAACAAACTGTGGGTGTCGTTTAAATCAAAATCCTGTCTGCTCTTTTGCTTTTACAGTATATCACGAACAGATCGCACAAAATTAGTAGCCTATCAAGGTTAATACGAACAGTGCAATATTGCATTTTTTTACAATTCCGTTGACTTTGGTGCATATCAAGCACACTTATTTACAAAATGTCACTAAATATTTAATATTATTACCATTATAAATATTTAAATCATCTCATCTACTTTTAGGCTTTTTATCGCTATATAAAGAGAAAGTTTTAGGAGCGAACATTTAGTTTGTATCGATTCCAGTCTAATAAAAGAGCTTAAAATATTGAATGGCCTGCTTGTAATATACCCTTTTACCATTTTTGTTGCTTTTTTCTCTAGGCTTATTCAAGTAAAGCTACTAAAATCATAAATGGTTTCAAGATATTTAAGTATGGCAATGACAAAGTTTCAAAAATTACTAAGCTAATTGTCTTACTTTTTACTGACATGAAATTTTACACCAAACCCTTGCGATTTTTTATCCTGGTTTTTTGAGTTAAAAGATACATTTTTAGTGTCGCTTGGTGCTTTAAAAACTCCCCTACCTCCACCTCCAGATCATGTGAACTTTTAGGATGTACAATGTATTATATTATGAACTTTTATATGTAAAAATAAGAGGTTACTTTTACAGGTAAGCAGTTATATTATATACAGAGGAGTTTTTAAAAAGATAAAAGATGCCGAGGACTAGACGACTGAACTGAATTATGAATTTAGGCTACTTGATATTAATGGAATCAGGATACGACCAAAACTTTGACAGCCGTAAAGTACTGAGAGTTGGTGAAAACACTTTAAACAGTTAAAAATACGAATTTCATATAGATTTCAAACGCAAAAAAGCCTCTTTTAAAGCCGTTGACTTTATCCAGATTTCATTGCTATGTGGTCATGGCAGCATCGTGGTTTTTTTCTCAGAAATTGTCTCCACAGGGTAACATGTGATTGCAGGTTTAATCTATGATGATTTGTAAAATTATTTGCTGAGGAAGCCACTAGAAAACCAACAACTCTAATTAAGTCCCGCAACCAGGGAAAATGGGTCGGATATTGCATTTTATACATTGATGTTGATGTTTGAATAAAGTACTTTTGATCAACTTTGAAAAAATTGATATTGCATGAAATTGTCAAAATGTTATGGAAAGGTAATCAAATTTCTTTAGTGAAAAATGAAAAGTGATAAAAGGGAAAAATCTACTTTTTAAGGTTTTGTATTTTGAAAAAAAAAAAATTTTCCACAACCAATTAATTTTGAGACATAATGTGTTGTTAGAAGACTATAGCTGCTATGCCCTCAGGCCTACCCTGAACACAACGAAAAGTAACAAACACACCAACTCAAAGGAACAAAACTTAAAACAAACTCCATGATGTTTAAAGTGAAGTTTCATTTTATTTACTTCTATCTAAAGAGCTCCTCCTTTCAGTGGTTCCCACACCAGGGTGGCCACCACGTCCAGAAGGGCTCGACATATTTAACTTAAATATACTAAAGAGCTCCCCCCTTCAGTGGCTCCCACACCAGGGTGGCCACCACGTCCAGAAGGGCTCAACACGATCTGTGCGACCTGGAGAACCAGGGTAAAAGGAGACTAACTATGATTACCAGAAAACGTTGATGGTAGTAAAAATCTTACTCACGGAAAAAAGTTAACAAGTTGCTATGACATACATTAAGAAATTGCAAAAAAAAAGTATGTTTAAAAAATCAGCTAAGATGGATAATATAAAAATTATGTGAATCCATGCAATACGATCATTAGTTTGTATACATAAAGTGCAATATTCCTAAATTTCTACAAACATTTTTAACACTGAACATAATTATTACAGCATTTTTAAAGTTTTCAATCTATTTGGATCTTTACATAAGTCAACTGACTTGCACAATGATGCAATTATTAGAAATCATTATAACCTGAAAGAAGCTTTAAAATGTGTCTAAAATGTGTCTAAAATGTATCATTATAAAATTAATAAAAAACATTATTGCACTAAAACTAAAAGAAAGTAATGGTAGAGAAAAAATCACCATAAGACAGAAGAAGTAAACAGACGGAAGATGTAACTTCCACGTATGAAATTATTTCAGATAGGCACAGGTTACCGCTAAAAGTACAATTAACTATAGATTCATAACATTTCTTTTCTATGGTATGACACATCTAGTCAAGATGTACAATTTTTTAGAGACCAGCACTATACCACATATATGGTATTAAAAATCCTAGCAGACCTACATCATAAGAAGCATGGTTAGTTATTGTCCCAGCGATAAAAATATAAACATTAAAAATATATATATTGTTTAATTGATCTTTTTGCTATTGGCATAAATGAAATCCTTCTAATGTATGTGAAATATGGCCACTTTGGCAAAATTATATTTTCGTGCAGAGTGAATATGACCATACTAACCAGAGTTTCAGGAAATTTTTTTTCTAGAGAAGACCGCCAATTTTTATTAAATCATGCGCCCGACACTAAATTTGGAGTTTGCACTTGCCTGTTTAGCTTAAAGTCTATTACATTTCCCAGGTATTTATATTCAGTGAGTTAAATTCATCTACAGGCTAAGTAAAATAGGTAAAAACTACACAGAATCAATAAGGTATCGTACATACACAAAAAAAAAAAAACTCATTTGGGACGTAAGTTTTTAGGCAATACATTTGAAACAGTCTTAAGTTCTATGGTTGATAAATCATTTGCTTTGAGAAAGCCATAGGAATAATTCTGGACAAATTTTTTAGAAAAACACATTTAAAAATTATGGTCAAAAGTACAAGACATGTTTTTGGTGTTGTTTCCGTTTTTTTTCAAATACTTTTCAGTTATAAGGCCATAGAGTGCATTTGAGCATGCCTTAGGTTGAAATGTGCAGAGTTAAAGCTTGTGACGATTTTTTATTTACAATTTCAAAAGACAAATGTGGATGGTAATTTGACAATAAAAGATAAAATGTAGGTCATAACAATGGTGAGAAATGATAACAATTTTTAAGCACTTTATTTGTTATTAAAAAACCTCAAAGCCCTTTTAATTGAATTTTAATGATTGACCCTACATTATCCTGTACTATATAATACATACGAAAGAAAACCTAAAAAGCAGGTAAAAGAATAAAACATTCTATATACATTTAAAATAAAACCTAAAAAGCAAGTAAAAAAAAATAAAACATTCTTTATACATTTTAAAAGAATTATTTTATATTTAAAAAAAAACCCTAAAAACTTGACAAGAGAATAAAACATTTTTTGTACACCTAAATAGCCGGTAAAAGAATAAAACATAAACACATTTGAAATGAAACCTAAAATGCGGGTAAAAGAATAAAACTTTCTTTAAACATTTGAAAAAAAACAACTAAAAAGTGGGTAAAATAATAAAACCTATTTTATACACTTGAAATAAAACCTATAAAGCAGGTAAAAGAATAAAACATTTCATAAACCTTAAAAGCATGTAAAAGAATAAAACATATTTTATACATTTGAAATAAAACCTAAAAAGCGGGTAAAAGAAAAAAAAACATATTTTATACATTTAAAATTAAACGTAAAAAGCGGGTAAAAGAATAAAATATACTTTATACATTTAAAACAAAACCTAAAGAGCGGGTAAAAGAATAAAACATATTTTATACATTTGAAATAAAACCTTAAAACTGGGTAAAAGAATAAAACATTTTTTATACACCTAAAAAAAGGGATAACAGAATAAAACATATTTTATACAATGGAAAAAAAAACAAACAGCGGATAAAAGAATGAAACATTTTTATACACCTAAAAAGCGGTTTAAAGAATAAAACATTTTATACATTTGAAATAAAACCTAAAAAGCGGCTAAAAGAATTAAACATTTTTTACATCTAAAAAGCGGATAAAGGAATAAAACATATTTTTTACAGTTGAAATAACACCTAAAAAGCAGGTAAAAGAATAAAATATACTTTATACACTTAAAATAAAACTTAAAAAGTGGGTAAAAGAATAAAACATATTTTATACATTTGAAATAAAACCTAAAGAGCTGGTAAAAGAATAAAAATATTTTATACAATTTGAAAAAAACCTAAAAAGTGGGTAAAAGAATAAAACATATTTTATACATTTGAAATAAAACCTAAAAAGCGAGTAAAAGAATAAAATATACTTTATACATTTGAAATCAAACTTAAAAACCAGGTAAAAGAATTAAACATATTTAAAACATTTGAAATAAAACCTAAAATGCGGGTAAAAGAATGAAACATTTTTATACACCTAAAAAAGGGGATAAAAGAATAAAACATATTTTTTACATTTAAAATAAAACCTAAAAAGCGGCTAAAAGAATAAAACATAGTTTTTACGTTTGAAAAAAAACCTAAAAACCGGGTAAAAGAAAAAAAAAACATATTTTATACATTTGAAATCAAAGCTAAAAAGAGGGTAAAAAAATATATATATAATTTGTACATTTAAAATAAAACCTAAAAAGCGGCTAAAAGAATTAAACATTTTTTATACACCCAAAAAGGGGATAAAGAATGAAAAAGTTATATACATTGGAAATAAAACATAGAAAGCGGTTAAAAGAATAAATACTTTTATACAACTAAAAAGCGAATAAAAGAATAACAAATTTTTTATACACCTAAAAAGGGGATAAAAGAATAAAACATTTTTTATACAACTAAAAAGCGGATAAAAGAATGAAACATTTTTATACATTGGAAATAAAAACTAAAAAAGCTGGTAAATAAATAAAACATTTTTTATACATCTAAAAAGGGGATAAAAGAATAAAACATTTTTATACATTCGAAATAAAACATCAAAAGCGGCTAAAAGAATAAAACATTTTGTATACAACTAAAAAGCGGATAAAAGAATAAAACATATTTTATACATTTGAAAAAAAACCTAAAAAGC
This sequence comes from Elysia marginata, assembly GCA_019649035.1. Classification (NCBI taxonomy): domain Eukaryota; kingdom Metazoa; phylum Mollusca; class Gastropoda; family Plakobranchidae; genus Elysia; species Elysia marginata. The sequence continues at coordinate 59,865 of BMAT01001692.1, read as the reverse complement.
GGATAAAGGTTTAAAACTTTTTATACACCTAAAAAGCGGATAAAAGAATAAAACATATTTTATACATTAGAAACAAAACCTAAAAACCGGATATAAGAATAAAACATTTTTTATACATTTGAAATAAAAGCTAAAAAGAGGGTAACAAAAAATATAATTTATACATTTGAAATAAAACGTAAAAAGCGGCTAAAAGAATAAAACATTTATACAACTAAAAAGCGGATAAAATAATAAAATATTTTTTATACACCTAAAAAGGGGCTAAAAGAATAAAACATTTTTATACATTGGAAATAAAACATGAAAAGCAGCTAAAAGAATAAAACATTTTCTATACAACTAAAAAGCGGATAAAAAATAAAACATATTTTATATATTTGAAATAAAAATTTAAAAAGCGGGTAAAAAAAAAACAAACATTTTTTATACACCTAAAAATAAGATAAAAGAATAAACCATTTTTTATACAACTAAAAAGCGGATAAAAGAATAAATTATTTTTATACATTGGAAATAAAACATAAAAAGGAGCGAAAAGAATAAAACATTTTTTATAATATTAAAAAGCGGATAAAAGAATAAAACATATTTTATACATTTGAAATAAAACCTAAAAAGCGGGTAAAAGAATCAAACATTTTTATACATTGGAAATAAAACATAAAAAGAAGCTAAAAGAATAAAACATTTTTTATAATATTAAAAAGCGGATAAAAGAATAAAACATATTTTATACATTTGAAATAAAACCTAAAAAGCGGGTAAAAGAATCAAACATTTTTATACATTGGAAATAAAACATAAAGAGCGGCTAAAAGAATAAAACATTTTTTATACAACTAAAAAGCGGATAAAAGAATAAAACATTTTATACATTTGAAATAAAACCTAAAAAGCGGATAAAAGAATAAAACATATTTTATACATATGAAATAAAACCTAAAAACCGGATATAAGAATAAAACATATTTTATACATTTGAAATAAAAGCTAAAAAGAGGGTAAAAAAAAATATAATTTATACATTTGAAATAAAACGTAAAAAGCGGCTAAAAGAATAAAACATTTATACAACTAAAAAGCGGATAAAAGAATAAAATATTTTTTTTATACACCTTAAAAGGAGATAAAAGAATAAAACATTTTTATACATTGGAAATAAAACATAAAAAGCGGCTAAAAGAAAAAAACATTTTCTATACAACTAAAAAGCGGATAAAAGAATAAAACATGTTTTATACATTTGAAGTAAAAATTAAAAAAGCGGGTAAAAGAATAAAACATTTCTTATATCCCTAAAAAGGGGATAAAAGAATAAAACATTTTTTATACACCTAAAAGGGGATAAAAGAATAAAACATTTTTTATACACCTAAAAAGGGGATAAAAGAATAAAACATTTTTTATACAACTAAAAAGCGGATAAAAGAATAAAACATTTTTATACATTGGAAATAAAACATAAAAAGTAGCTAAAAGAATAAAACATTATTTATAATATTAAAAAGCGGATAAAAGAATGAAACATATTTTATAGATTTGAAATAAAACCTAGAAATCGGGTAAAAGAATAAAACATTTTTTGTATACCTAAAAAGCGGCTTAAAGAATTAAACATTTTCTATACAACTAAAAAGCGGATAAAAGAATAAAACATATTTTATACATTAGAAATAAAACCCAAAAAGTGGCTACAAGAATAAAACATTTTTTATAAACCTAAAAAGCGGATAAAAGATTAAAACAAATTTTATACATTTGAAATAAAACCTAAAAAGCAGGTAAAAGAATAAAACTTTTTTTTTTTACATTTCAAATAAAACCTAAAAACCGGGTAAAAGAATAAAACATATTTTATATATTTGAAATAAAAGCTAAAAAGAGGGTAAAAGAATAAAACATACTTTATACATTTGAAATAAAACCTAAAAAGCGGGTAACAGAATAAAACATTTTTTATACACCTAACAAGGGGATAAAAGAATAAAACATATTTTATACATTAGAAATAAAACCTAAAAAGGGGCTAAAAGAATAAAACATTTTTTATACACCTAAAAAGCGGATAAAAGAATAAAACAAATTTTATACATTTGAAATAAAACCTAAAAAGCTGGTAACAGAATAAAACATTCTCCATTAATCTTCAAACCTTTGCAACATAAAAGTGTACAACTGACAAGACTAGGGCAAGAAAAAAGTTTAAAAAATATTTAAAAAAAAAACAAAAGATATTTAAAGAATGTAAGGAGCAAAATTTATTCAAACAATATAAGAAATTACAGATAAGACTGGAATGCATATATAACTTTTTCGTCTTTCACACCTCATCGATCTACAAAATGCTGGGACTATTCGAGGTCCGCTCCATCTAGACCTAGTTAAAACAATAAAGCACAAGACTTGCCTTTTATGGATAAGTTCTATTGTTATTCAGCATTTCCTTTAGTCATTGTTATGAAAAAATTTATGGATTTATATGTTCCATATACAAGACAAACAAAGAGACTAGAGAACAAGAAAACTTAAGTTTGAACTGGAAAACGCGATGGGTCAAACAATGAATACCGCAGCCTTAAGATACTTCAGGAACAAGACTTCGACACCTTAGACATGATGATGTTTTTCATCTATTTGATAAGATAAGATAGATTTTTTTTCATCCCACAGGAAATTTGTTTTCACAGTTACATATCACATATTTCTACTCTTTGTTCATTAAAACATAAGAATAATAATAAAAAAAAGAATAATACACACAAACTCTCCCTCTCCATCCCTCTGACCCCCTCTCCCTCTCTCTCTCTCTCTCTCTCAAATCAAATCTGTGCACAAAGATGAGTGACATTATTGAATGTCACTATGCATATAATATATGTTTTATTGAGGCAATGCTATTTGACTTAGAAAGAAAATCTACACAAACTCATTACAGTAAAACGCCACAACACACTCACTCTGTGTGGAAGACATTCATGAAGCACTTTTACAAGCTCAAACTTTCAGTACCAGTAGAGTAAATTGTGGACAGTCAAGAAGAACTTGAGAGAGCAATCATTGATAAGTTTCTAAGTTGGTGGAAATGTAGAAATTCCAACAGTACAACCAGATCGTGCAATAAAGGAGATGGCTGAATTGTAGGTAAACCAACCACAAAGTAGCTGGTAACATCTCTTTCTAGTAAACCATAAAAAAAAAAATCTTTCAATTTTTATTTTGCGGAGGTAATAGTGACAATAAATTACACAATGCCATGTACATAGCTCTGCTGTGACTAAAGAAGCAGATCTAAAGCATTCCTCCCCAGCCTCATTTACCTTCTAAAACATCTACAACATTAATAGTAAACGTTGTTAACGAGGTGGTTTATCTTTGGCCCTCTTCTTCTTACCCTCTTGCATTCTATAT
>BMAT01001692.1:37206-56447 GCA_019649035.1 Elysia marginata | reverse complement strand
CCCCCCCCCCCAAGGTCATATGACCTGACTGTGCAAGGTACCGATAGCATTTGATTGATTGATGGGTATTTTTACAAGCCCAATTCCACTTCAAAGGTGCTCTCAGGGCTTGGGTCCCAATGACAATTTACGGGCTGCCACCCAGAGACTAGCGGGGATACCATGACTTAGCCTCAGCCGGTCACATTATACTGACACCGACCCAACCAGTAGGGGCCCGGACTGTGCTCGGCTGTGTTTCGAACCCGCGACCTCTTGGCCACGGAGCGAAGCCACTACCAACTGAGCTATCTAGGCCCCCCTACCGATAGCGTAATCTATTTTGAATAAACCTACTTTTATATACCATGCTAAAAATACTGTGACTAAGGTTAGACTTGAGCAAAGCTGCAAAGCAGTTGTGCAGATTTGGGCATAAGATTTAACAACTGACAGAGATTTAGTGATAATTGCCTCAAAATACGGAGCAATTGGATAACGATCAAAAGAAAAAAATGCTGATGGAAATAAAGTTTTGATAAATTTATATTTGTTACATTGGCAGATCGGTGGAGATTAGTGTTAGGGCTAGTTTAACTATGTTAGTAGTTAAAGAACTGCATGGGGAAAAAAAGCATGCAATAGAATAAATAGGAAAAAATTGTGAGAAAGTAGCATGCAATAAGAGAAAAGAAAGATGAAAGCCACAATGCTTAGGTCCTAAGGTAGGCCTAGATCTTAGGGTTCCTAAACATTATCACTCCAAAGGAATGTTTTAAGAAAAAAGTTAAACCGGTCCACCTTGTAACTCTATGTCTTGTCACATTGGACTAATGTGACTGAAAAGCTTTTGTTCTAAGACAGCCCGGCCTGTCGTTTCAGAATAAGCTTTAATCACTTTGGTATCATAGCAAGAAATGAAATGGCATTCGGCCTTAACTTAAAAACAAAGTTTAGGTAATATAGCTTTGGCAAATCTGATGCCCATTTACACTTTACAATTCTATCAACATACACCTCCATAAGGCTGACGATACAATGGAGCCATCTTCACAACACTTTTGCCTCTGCTCACACTTTATAATAATGAAAAGAACAAAAAATGTAAAGAAACTTGTTGTCAACATAAGGAAAGGTCTAATTTAAAGTCTTAGCACAAGTTTTTCAAAAAGTTGAATTCTGTTTCCTTCAGCCAATCGCTTGTTGAAACCCATGCGCCAAAAAAATTTTCCACTATATATACAATATAGATGTCAATCATTTCTAATTTGCATAGCGATTGACGTTTTGTTGAATTGAGCTTCTTTTTACGTACAAAATGAGTAATGGAGTTAAACAACTGCATGTCTTTAAAAACCTTGTATTATAGATATAACCTCTAGCAAAATTTTATCTTATTGCATCTCTACAACCTAAATCATCAAAAATGTTTGATAGCCAGATAAATATAAATTCAACCTATTATTAAAAAGAACATACTCCATCCACAAACAATAAACAAAACTTATGAAGTCATGCCTTAAAAAGCAAACTTATAATTGCAAGTGTTGAGAAGACAAGTAGGCCTGACAAAAACTTCCTTCAAAAGATTCAATCACAAATTACTGAAGAATAGTTTGAAGTTTGTGTAATAAATACCTAAGTTTTTGTTGCAGTCAATCACAAATGGTAAGTTATTTTCACAATTTCGACAACAGCAAGACAGAAAAGTACAAATTTGAGTTTCACACTTATTCAAAATTGTGTACGGTATTGGAACGGTTAAAATGATGTGAGAACCAATTTATCTTCACCACTGATCCTGATCATTAGGATGCAAAGTTCATTGAGCAGGTTTTTAATTGCTTGCAGGCTTTCTCTGGGTTACAATAATGAGCGAGGGGTCACACTATAAAGTAGCCTATCATACACACTTTTACACAGAAGAAAGTTTTCCTCCCTCTCATTCTCTAACTTGTTTCCTCACAAGTCTCACATTTCTCCTTTACGATCATAATTTCACAGATATATAAAATGCATAGATAAAAAGAAAACAAAAGCCTTGAAATTAACATTTACATATATGATTTGTGATTCCCACAGTTTTTTATGTATTGCAAGAACAAAAGATCTTTTTGTAACGTTCTGTTTTGCTATGAACAGTAAATCTCCTGATCTTTCTAAAATCTAGTATGCATTCGATAGACGATGGCAAGGGTCATTTGCTATATTTAATGCTTTGGCCATGGAGTATGTTTTATATAGATTTGTGTAAAACCGACAACTGCTCACTATTTTTCCAGCCATTTAATGGATCTATTTTTTCTTAGTCCCTTCTATGATGTTCCTCATAAAAAACTTATGCAAAATATAACACTGAATGAGAGGTAGGTATACAATTTTCAGAATGCTTCATTCACATGAAAAGACTTTAACTTTTTAAGTAAAAACAACTTCATGTTTAACTTATAGCAAAAAAAAAACATTAACATGGCATGCCAGTTTAGTTAGCAGTGAAACCCAAATACTTGTAAGAGCCAATAGTTTCAACTGACTCTTCATTAGTTTCAAACTGGCCCATAGGGCTCTTGTTTCAGTTCATATTTTATTGTTATCGGTACAACTGCAATTCTGGTTGTAAAATCTGACTTAATTGCCGCTTTGAATGCACAGTCCCTGATTGAGTACTGAAAGGGGCCGACATCTCTCTTGTTTTGGGAGGGTGCCACTTGCAACAAAATTGCAAGAATATCAAGGAAATCTAAACTGTTTCCATTCGAACAAAATACAGCATGTGGGTTTATTACGAGTAATGAAAACATAATCAAGTTGTCTTCAAAGTTCACTTTATAAGTTCCAGTGCAGTTTACAACAGGGATTTTTTTCTCCATTATGTTCATCTGGATATGCTGTGAGTTGTTTCCCTTATAATTATGACTTAGGTTTAGCAACTACAATATGTCTATGGCTGTTTTAGTTCCCGTTTGCGAGCCAACATCCAAATGTATGTTGAAATCACCCAAAAAAAACTTTTTCAATTTAACACAATGGACAAAGAATATTGCTAATTTGAAAAAGAAAATCCAATGGTGATGGACGATGCACACAGAAAAGTTTACACACAAAGCGTTTTCTGTAGTCATTAGAGAGCTTGCGCGCATACAACAAGAACTATTCATGTGATAACACCTACAGCTAGCGAGGATTTTACAGCAGAGGATTTGCTAACAGGGCCTGTAAGCCTATCAGCCATCCTGGATTTTATCTCCTATGGGCTTTGTCCTCCTGAGCGGGCCGATAACGCATGGTTTCTATTGTGGATTCCAACATTTCATATTTGTTTGTGCGAACTGCTTAGCTTCTCTTATGTGAATGCTTGGTTTGAAAAGAATGTCGAATTCTCCTTCATGTCAATTTTCTCTGTTTTGTAGTACCGGTATCACCTGTATTAGTAGGCTAGTCTATTTAAGGAATGGAATGTTTTGTACCATTATCTTGGAGCCTAGTTTCAGTTATGAAAAACACACCTTTTACTAGTTATTAGGTTTTATTTACCAAGCCAGCATACAGGATAAGGCCTACTTCTAAAATGTCATAAATTCTTTGTCGCCATCAAGTCAGCTGATTTTATATTGCTTAACTTGGGAGCACAATCATTCAGAGGTAATATGTTTGAAAACGTGAAGATACAAGGTCTCTTATAGGTCCCGATGTTTTCAGGCAGAAATATCTGTGCACTTTTTGTATTTGTCACTGCCAAAGTCAACAAAGTTAAAATATGGTTGCGCCTGTTGTCTTGATGATATGCGTGATATTTTTTGTCTTTTTACGCTGTCCATTTGTGTTTACTATCACTCTTGTAAGGTATTCTTTATATGATGGAGGTTCCTTGGTTCCAGAATTTGAAGTTTTTCTAAATCACTGAGCAATCTATGTAAAATACTTATTGTTTTAGTATATAAGTTGAGAAGGTCTTGCTTTGAAAAGCTGTCATTACACAAGACAATCTAATTAAATATGAAGAAGTTTACTGTCAGGCTTATTGACACTGTTGTTAAAACTAAAACTGTTAACACAGCACAACTTTACAAGGTCAAGGGTGCAGATGCTGATTTTCTACCACAGTTCATTTTGAGAAGTAATCCAAACCACCAGAATACGAAAAGTCCAAAAAGGAAAATTATCACACAATCCTCAAGAATTTCATAGATGGATAAAATTCTGTTGTCTGTCAGGTGCTGAACGCATACTCATGTTATCATTAGACATGAAATGGAAGAAGGTGTCGTATCCAAGGTTGGAAAATCCATTAGACGTCAATCAACGATTCCATTTCTTGTCTTGTGCTTTTCCCATGGAGGGATGATTCTGACAGATTAACAACCACAAACTTTCTCAGCACTGCTTCTCTCATTCGGGTCTAGTTGCGGTCATTTCCTCCATCACTGTGAATTATAATATTCAAAAGTATTTGTTACTGATATTGGTACCAAAAATACAAACAGATGCTAGAGATGGAAAGGTGCAACAAATTTGTTTGAAGGGGAAGCCAGCTCTCACAGACCTATGATAAAGTTTTTTAAGATTATATCTTCTTACACAGTATATATAAATATTTCTGTTCACAAGGCATTTTTAAAATTAGTTTAAAAGTAAATGAAAAACATGTTGCAAACTTTGTGTTTTAGTAAAAAAAAAAATTAAATACTCTGTCTTCATCTTTTTTCTGAGGCAACCAAAGTTACATTGCCATACTAGGCCTATTCCAAAAGCTACTGCATTTATAAGACAAAAACTTATCTAGTGTGATATTTCAATTGCCAAAATAGTGAGTAATCAGGCCAGGATTTAAAATAGAAACAGATACAGACAGTGCAATGTTGCATCGCTATGATAGGAGTAAAAACTCATTGCACAAGAAACGGTCTGTTTGTTTAATCTTGACACCATTATATCTATTGAACTTTTTTGGGTATAATTTTTATAAGAGCTTAAAAATTTAACAAAATACTCTTGCTTTAACATTTTCAAGTTTTAAACTTTAAGTAATGCACTTGATCTTTGTTTATATAGTTAAAGGTCACCCTAGCAAATAATAGCTATGATTTCTTCAGCTTACCTTCCTTGTTAGCCTACTAGGAAAAGTTGCTGATGTGATCCGAAACCTGAGTGTTCTGCTTGCCTCAAGTAGAAGTTGACCTCTGAATATAACGCTGACACAGAACTGTCCAATTGCATCCTGTCAAGAATAAAAAATTACATGCATAACTATGTTATCACTATTTCTACATTAAATGACAACTGCCACCATAAGGCATGTAAACAGTATAATCATTCTTGTTTCATGAACGGATGGTTAAATACAAACTTGGTCTTTGAGATGAAAAGTCACGGCTATCGCTCAAATTATAGCAAAGATTCCGTTTCTTGTCTTGTCTCAAGCTAGTGAGAGATGATTTCGAAGGACTTACAACCAAAAACCTGGTCTGCGATTTATCTGAATCTTATCTCTGTGAACATTACAATACCTTTTCAAATTGCAGTTTTTGTATTAAACCTTTTAACATTTTCAATTGAAGACACTCTTCATGTTTATTTTGTTAGTTACCATGTCTCAGCCACCTTTGGAATTTTACAAAAAAAATATCTAAGTGTTGTGATTTAATTGTTTAGAAAACAAAACGTTCATTAAGCCAACATTTGAAAATGCTACAGTTATGATTTCTATATCTTCTCTACTCTGTTGATAAGATTAGATGTGGCACGACTATCTTGTATTGCTCCTCTCAATGATGGTCTGCAAATGTATGAATAAGCCGGTTCTTGTCTTATCTAGAAAGAGGCCAGTTTCTTGCATCCTGTGAAGTAAAAGTTGTAAACTCATAACAACTGCATTATTAAAATCTTAGAGATATGTGGACCATGTGTAAATCCTTACATTTAAATCCAATACATTTGAAGCAATTAAAGCATATATACACCTATCAACCATATTACTAACATAACAAAATAAAGAGTTTACCATTGCCGAAATGATAAAGATATAAATGGAATTTATTCTACATACATGGCAACCAGTCTTCCTCAGGGAAGTCCACCTCTGGTGAGATCATCAAGGACTGCAGCAAACAAATGAAGAGATGGGGGGATCACTATTAAGAGTTGCTCTAGAGAAAACGTCAGCAATAAAGCCACCCAAAACAACACCATTGCCCACCATGGAAGCACTTGATGCACTGCCCACTGTCTAAAAACTGCATCAGACTATAGACACACTCGCCTGAGATAAAGCTCCAGGCAGCGACGGAATCCCAACAGAAATTTTAGAATTAGGCAAAGAAAATTCTTCATCCCAGATGCAGTTCCAATATACCTGAACGTTGTTTGTGGGGCATTTCTCAAAGACATTGTCAAAGACTTCGGGAGAAGTGTTCATAAAGTTCTTTCTTCATCACTCTTGATGTGTTGACGCAAGAACGGCCCTTCTGATTGGAGCAATAGAACTGCCTAGGACAAGGAAGTAATTTGGTGTCGACCAAAGCGTGATTGGTGACGCAGTTGGCACTGTGGTACCTGCGTGTTGGTTCAGCATGGATTTCCATATGCTGATAAGGTCCAGCTGGTGCAGAGGTTTGATCTGGGGTGTCTCCAGGACACTATGGTATCCAATTGGTGGCGAAGAAGTTAGTGATACAGAGATTAAATTGTTTTAATAGCTTTTTTTTTAAGGTTTTGTTCTTCATCAGAATAACGTCCATATTTCTTACAGCTTAATTCGTACTCTAGTAAATGTACTCTCCTTTTTTGAATAAGAGCTTCTGACATAAAACGTATAATGTTTCTGGCACTTTCTATAATTAATGTTTTTTTTTTCTTTTTTTGAAGGTAGATATCTTTGTGGAAGTGAAGTTTACTTTAAATACCGTATAAGTTTTCTTAAACCTCCTTAATTTGTACTTTGTGGAGATTAGCTGGGTTGCAGAGGATAAAGTTTTTCCAAAGAGCTGAGCAATCCATTTGAAAGAATAATTGTTTTGGTATTTACGGTTGAGAAGGTCTTGCTTTCAATAAGCGTATTTTTAACAAGACAATGTAATTGAATAATTTCAGATTTACCGTCAGGTTCAATGACGCTGTTCTTTCAACTAAAACTGTTCAGACAGGGCTTAACTTTAGCACAGGTAGTCCAGGGGTGTAGATCCTGATTTACTACCACAGTTTTTATTTCAGAAGAAATCAAAAACACTTGATTATGAAGAAAAATCCTGAAAGGAAAATATCACACAATCCTCAAGAATTTCCACGATATATAAGAAAACAGAGCCCAACTAAAAATCGGCTTTCTTTCAGGTGCTGATCTAATACTCATGTTGTCATTCAAAATGATAGGTTGGTTGTTTGAGTTTTAACGTCCCACTCAACTTAGATGTTGTATCAGAGATTGCGCTTGGAACAATTGAAAGCGTGCTGCCACATTGTGATGTAAGGAGCGCATGTATACACCACACTCAGTCACATTATCCTGACACCAGGCTGACAAAACTTAACATTAAATCCATAATGCCAGACACTAGGCGGATCAGCTGCTAATACGAATTTAAAAGTCCTTGGTTTGACTTGGCCAAAGATTGAACCACACACCTCCCGATCTCTGAGCGAGTGCCTTGCTGCTAGGCCACAGAGCCGGGCATTCATAATGAAAGTATTAAGGGGTCGTATCCGGGCATAGAACACCCATAAAACATTGATCAATCATTCTATTTCTTGTCTTGTGCTTTTCCAATCGACCATGATTGTAAGAGATGATTGTCTGCGCTGTTTCTCTCTTTTGGCTTTGATTGTAGTGATTTTCTTCATCCCTGTGAATTATAATAATAAAAATTTGTCACTGATATTGGTATAAAAAATGCTAACAGATGCTAAAGATTTAAAGTTTTTGTTTGAAGGGGAAGCAAGTTCACACAGCCCTACGATCACTACCGTACTTTTTAAAAAAAGTTTTATATTATTATATCTCTTTAAAAATATAATACCATACATTTCCCTTAGCACTGCACTTTTTAAATTAGCTTAAGAATAAAAAAAAAATGTGTTGCAAGGTTTTGTGACATTTGAAACAATACAAAATTTAAATGCACTCTTTTTCTGGAACAACCAAATTTATTTTGTCATAGTACGACAAAAGGTGCAGCATTTACAAGACTTACCAAAAGTGTTGTATTTCAATGGTTAAAATAGTGAGTACTCAGGCCAGGATTTGATATGGAAACAGATGCAGACAGTACAGGTGCATAACTCACACTACAAGTAATGGTCTGCTTGTTTTATTATGATCATCATAATTATAATCAGTGAACTTTTTTGTAAAGTGTTTATAGAGCTTAACAAATGTTTTAAAAGACAGTCGCTCTGACATAAGTTCTGGACTTTTTAAATCGCATTTTATCTTTGTTTTTGTGGGGCAAAAGTTTCAATCGTTTAAGTTGTAAAAAATCCACTTAGGAAATATTAGCAAGGGTTCAACTTACTTACCTTGTTTATAATAAGGGCTGCTGAGCTGCTCTAAAACCTTAGTGTTCTGGTTGCGTCGTGCAGATTTTGATCTCCGCATATACCTGGACACAGAAGCGGCCAATTTTTTTCATCCTGTGAATTATAAAAATTTACACATATGACAACCATATCACAACTCCTATGATAAAGGACTAACACCATCCTAACACAAAGAAACACTATAACCATTTTTGTTTCAAGAATGAAGGATTAGGTAAAAACATGACTTTTGCAATGAATATTACATTTATAGCAAAGATTTCTGTTTCTCCTCTTTGTCTCGAGCAAGTGAGAGATAATCTGAAAAATTTACAAGCAAAAATCCTATCTGCGTTTATTCTGAATCTTATCTCCACAAACATAACAACACCTTTTAAAATTGCATTTTTTTGCATGTTTAACATTTTTAGTTGGAAAAGATGTACTCCATTTGTTTTGTCGGGCAATTAAAATTAGGGCCTACTCCGCTTTCAGCCACCCAAAGTTTTGACTTTTACGAGAAAAAAATTTAGGTACTCTAATTTAATTGCTTAGATAATGAAAAATCTTTAGGCCAAAATTTGAAAACGCTACAACTATGATTTCTTCATCTTCCCTACCCTGTTGATAAGACTGGATGTGGAACGTCCGTCTTGTTGTTGTTCCTGTCTTTGTTGGTCTGCAAGTATATGAAACTAAAGGGCTTGTTTTATCTAGAAAAAGGCCAGTTTCTGGTGTCCTGCAAACAAAAGAAGACACTCATAACAACTGCATTATTAAAATCATTGAATTGTATATTACATCTATGGACAGAATACAAATCCTTGCATTTGAATAAATTGGAATTAACGAGAGTCTGTGCATACAGCGTAATGCTTCTTTGTCAGGGAAGGTAGGTTGGATAACAAACTTGGATTTCTGAGCTGTAAGGCCCTTTTATTGTTAACCAAGAAAAGGTTCTGTTTTATGTTTTGCTGGTGAGGTTGATTTCTTACATCCTGCGGAGGAAAAAGTACACAAGAATTGAAACCATATTACCAAAAAGTTAAAATAAAGTGCTGCAAATATGGACAAAATGAAGTTTTTTGCATCAAATTGGAATTAGTTACAAACCATACCTACAAAGTATTCCTTCTGTCTCAGGGACAAAGCGTGCAGAACAAACTGGGATTTTTTTCTTACAAGAACCTCTTAATGTACACCAAGCAGAGATTCCATTTCTTGTTTTGTGCATCATTGTGGGACCACTGAGAGAATTTCTGACACCCTGCAAAGCAAAAAAGCATACACGCATAGCAACCGCATTACTAAAATGTAGAATAAAGAGTTCACCAATGCGGGCATGATAAAGATATTTTAAACAAAATATTTTACACACAGGGAAACCAGTTTTTGTCATGGAAAATGGTTCAGAATAAACTATTTTTGAGTTGGAAAGACCCTTCTTTTGTTCATCTGTACTTGTCTTGTGCTTAATGTTTTTGTTCATGTCTGTTGATGAATGACTTCTTAAATCCTAGAAATAAAGTAAGCAAAAACACACATATAAAATGTACAAAGTGCTTCAAAAATAAACAAGGAAAAATCTATAAAAAGAAAATTGGTTTTAATATTATACGTACAGGGTAATCCTTCTCTGTCAGGGAAGGAGGGTTTGTAACAAACTTGTTTTTTTTTTGGCTGATAAGACTTTTTGTACATCAAACAAGGACACCATAGTTCATCTTGTGTTTATTCATTTGGTGGCGCCAGTGAGGAATGATTTCTAACATCCTGTGAAGAAAAAAAGTACACATGCAAAACTAACATAGGGCCTATTAGTAAAAAAAATTATATAAAGTGTTACAAAGTTAAACATGCCGTGAATCCTTGCCTTTTGAATAAAATGGAAACAGAAAAAAATACTTTACCTAACATAAAACTCTTCTTTGTCAGTGAAGAGACTTGAAACTATTTTTGAGCAGGAATGATCCCCAGTTGTACACATCAAGTAAAGACTCCGTTTCTCATCCAGTGCAGATTTGTAGTGACTGTTATGGGTGTTACGAGGGTGGATCAATATGTTTTGAAAGTTGCTCTGTATTTTCTAAACTGTTAAGGATATGTACATGAAACTTTCACAGTCCTTCAAAATACTCTCCATGGCTCTCTATGCAACGTTTCAGCCTGTTATGCCACTTCCGGAACACGCCTTGGTAGTCTTCTTCCGGTATGGTCCGCAGCTCTGAATTCACTGCTTTTGCGAGGTCTTGAATGCGGTCAAAGTTCCGTCCAGCTAGCATGTCCTTGAGAATTGGAAACAATCAGAAGTCACATGGTGCCAAGTTGGGACTGTAGGGGGGGTGGGGCAAGACTTGAATTCCTATCTCCCGAAGTGGCTGAGTTATGGCCCTTGCTTGATGGGGACCTGCATTATCATGAAGAAGCAAGGTCCTGGAGGTGCTAACCTTTGGTCGCTGCTCATTGATTGCTGATTTCACCCGGGAAAGCACATTCTGGACATAATATGTGGCAGTCATGGTAGTGTCTTGAGGCAATATGTCAACTACAAGTGGGCCACTATAATTGAAGAATACCGTAAACATTCTCTTTCGGCTTTGAAATCCTGGACGCAACTCGACGGGTCTGTCTCCTTGCCCATCTACCCACATGCGATTGAGGCGTTTCGGTGGGATGATAAAGAAGGGGAACCAAGTTTCATCACCTGGGATGATGTCGAAAAGCCTTTTAAGGCCAAGCGGTTCAAACATATTCAGCAATTCCACTGCACAACGAACCCTCTCTCTCTTTTGATCAACCGTCAACAAATGGGGTATCCATCGGACAAATAGCTTTTTCATACGGTGATGTTCAGTTATGATGGTATGAACTGTACGCCTAATTCTCGCACAGAGATATGGGGTTCTGCATCAATGTCTCTTTTGATAGAAGCAAAAGTCTGCTCATTCACACATGATTTTGGTCGCCTGGGACGAGGGCAATCGGAAAGTGATTCTTTACCTTCATTGAATTCCTTTACCCAACGGCAAACAGTTTGATAAGAACAGATACAGTCTCCACAAACAGTCTGCAAAGTTTCATGGACCAGCTTTGCGGATTCACCAAGTTAACAGTGCATGAAAATGTAGAATCGCATGTTTTCCTTAGTGAACTCCATCTTGATTGCTGCAGAGCTATTCACCGCATGTTTTCATGACGTCATAGAATGGATAGTGACACGTCACATGGAATATTTTCATTTGGTTCGAAAGGACACAAGCTGATGATCATTTTCATATATGACATGACTAGCAAAGGTCGCGCATTTACAAACAGGAAGGTCACTCTCATTACTTATTGATCCACCCTCGTATTTTACATCCTGCAGGGCAAAATATATACATCGATGACACCTTTATTACTTAAATATTTGAGTCTAAAGTATCGAGTCTTAAATTCTGGGAAGCAACTAAAACTATACAGAGTAAAATATCTTATAAAAACTGCTTCAATAATGCTCAGGAAAAAAATCTTTTAAAAAATTAGTCCAATATTATACACACAGGGTAATCCTTCTCTGTGAGGAAAGGAGGGTTTGCAAAACCTTTTTTTTTTTTACGGGGGGGGGGGTGGTAATCTCCTTTTGTTCATCAAGCAACAACTTCATAATTCTTCCTGCATATATTACTTTTGTGGTGCCAGAGAGGAATTATTTCCTGCGACGCAAAAGGTGTACACAAAAGATAAAATTATAAATATAAAAAAATGGATTATATTCAACACCTATGGCAACAAATTTTTTTTCAGGGGAAAAAGATTGAGAACTAACTTTGTTTTGAGCTGGAAAGAGCCATCTATATAGCACAACTATCAAAGGTTCCCAAATCGTTCTCTTTCTTATGCTTGGAGCCAATGAGGGACGATTTCTTATAACCTGCGAAGCAAAAAAATATAAACACACATAAAAACTATAACTCTAAAATATTACAAGAAAAGCTTACCAAGGAGGACATACATTTTTTAAACAAAGTGAAGAGGATAAAATATAAGAACAGGGTTCGTTCTTTAAGAGGGGAGGGGCTCTTATCCAATTTAAATTTTTCTGGAGCTGAAAAGACTCCCTTGATGGGAATCCCGCAAAATTCTGTTTCCATTCTTGTGCATATATCTACTGATGCAAGTTAATAAGGGGTTGATATCTGACATGCTGTGAAAAAAAAATACAATTATCACTGGTGTATACTTTAACTTATACCATAAATTTTTACCAATGTGGTCAAAATAAAGATTTTAAACACAAAATAGGATTTAAATAGTATACATACAAGGTAACTCCTATTTGTCAAAGTAGGATGGTTAAGTATAAACTTGGTTTGTAAGTAAGATAATCCCTCAGGTCGTACAGCAAGCAAATTTAAGTTTCTCATCCTGTGCAGGAGCCAGTAAGGGTGGATTTCTTACATCCTGCAATAGAAAAAGCATACAGACAGAGAAATCAGTTTTTATCAAGGAAAAGAGTTGAAAACAAATTTGTTTTTCAGTTAAAAAGACCTTTTGTTCATCAGGCAGAAATATCTGTACTTGTTTATAATTTGTTTATGGTAACTATCATGGAATGATAAAGCAAAAAGCAAAAAAGTACACACTCATAGCAAATGCAATAAACAGATATAAAATTTAAAAAGTTCTTCTACAAGAAAAAATCTATAAAAATAAATTTAGTTTGATATACTTACAGGGTATTCCTTCTCTATTACGAAGGATAGTTTGTAACAAACTTTTTTTATTTTAGGCTGGAGAGACCCTCATTTTGCACATCAAGCAAAGACTCCATAATTCATCTTGAGTTTGATTTAGTGGTGCCAGTGAGGAATATTTTCCAAAATCCTGCAAAGCAAAATATATGAAGGAATAACATACGAAGTACAAATAATGAGATGACAAGATAAAATAAAATGGAATTCAGCCTATATTCATGACAACCAGGTTTCCTCAGGGTTGAAATATTGAGAACAAACTTAGTTTTGAGCTGGAAAGGGCCACCTTTTAAATGACCACCAAAGACTATTTTATCTCTTTCATATTCTCGGAGCCAGTGAGCAATGATTTCTTATATCATGTAAAGCAAAAAAAAAAAATCTTAAAACGCATAAAAACCATATCTCTAAAATATTGCAAAATAAGCTCACCAAGGAGGACATGATAAGGACATTTTTTTAAATAATACAAAAGTAGTAAAAGATACAACAAACAGGGCTCCTCGTTTATCATAGAGGAAGGGTTCATATCCAATTTGGTTTTTCTTGGAGCCGGAAAGACCCTCCTGATGAACATCCAGCAATGAGTCTGTTTCTTCACTTATGCATTCATGAACTGGTGAAGCCAATAAAGGTTGATATTTTACATGCTAAGAAACAATTATACAAAAAGAGCAACCCTATACTTAAAAAAATTGGCATTAATTGCTACCAATGTGGTCAAGATAAATATCTTTTGAAAAAAATGAGAGTTAAATACTATACATACATGGTAATCCTTCTATGTCAGAGAAGGATGGCTCAGGATAATCTTGGTTTCTTAGCTCGATAAACCCTCTAGTTGAACATTGAGCACAAATTCCATTTCTCATGTCTGTGCTGGAGCCAGTGAGAGTCGATTTCTTACATCCTGCAAAGGAAAAAGTATCCATAACAACTTTATAACTAAAATATTAGAATAAACAATTAAAAATACCGTCATGATGACCATCTTTTAAACAAAATTGAATAAGTTAAATATACATCCAGAGAAATAACTTTATGTCATGGACAAAAGGGTAGAAAACAAACATGAGTTTTTGAATTAGAAAGACCCTTCTTTAATTTTTTTTTTCTCATCTTGTGATAATTTTATCGTTCATAGTGACTGTTAAGGAATGCTTTCTTGAAGTCTGCAAAGCAAAGAAGTACACACGCATAATAAATGCAATTAAAACGTCTAAAATATTAAAAAGTGCTTCAATAGTGCACATGGAAAAAAAATTACAAAAAATAGAATTTGTTTAATATTATATATACATGGTAACCCTTCTTGGTCAGAGGTGAAGGTTCATAAAGAACATGGTTTTTTAGCTGGAAAGACCCTCATTTTGTACATTAACCAAAGACTATATAAATCGTCCATGTTTCAACCAGTTCATATTATTTGGAGCCACTGACGGATGACTTTTCAGATCCTGCTAAGTAAAAAAAAAAGTTAACACGCATAAACACCAAAAAAATAACAACCGCATACTTTCAAAAATTTTATAAACTGCTACCATTGTGGTCAAGATACATGTCTTTAGGAGAAACAGAAATTAGTCAAATACTATACATACAGGGTTGTCAGAGAAGGATGGTGTAGAGTTTTTGCTCAATGAACCCTCAAGCTGTACACCAAGCAAACATTCCATGTCTCAAACTGTGCGTATTAAAATTGTAGGAGCAATGAGGAAGTATTCTTAAGAACTTACAACCATAAACTTTTAGTCATTTCTCCTTAAGTTTGTTTAGCGGTGTCGGTTGTGTTCTTACTTAAACCCTGTAAAAATTACTGAACTTTTAAAACATCTTTTTGAAACAAAAAACAAGAGATAACTTGGGTACAGTTTCATTAAGTTTAAAATTACCATTGTGAGTCTACAAGACAATTTAATCTTAATTTAATCTGCTTAAACATATAAAAATGGTTTCATGGTATTTATTTCATCAAATCAAAATAAGGACACACTGAGTTTTTATTGCTGTAAATTGGAAAAAACTGCCCTTGGTCTTTCTTTATTTCGGC
Organism: Elysia marginata; assembly: GCA_019649035.1. NCBI lineage: Eukaryota > Metazoa > Mollusca > Gastropoda > Plakobranchidae > Elysia > Elysia marginata. The sequence goes on along the minus strand of BMAT01001692.1, from coordinate 41,171 downwards.
ACCTAAAGTTGCTCCGCCTTGCAATGCTCAAAGGAACAGCAATTAGGCAATATTTACCTAGTATTGTATTTTACTTGTTTGAGATGTAAAGACTGTTCAATAAGCCCAGCATTTGAAAATAGACATTTCTGTCCTATCTTGCTGATAAGATAAGTTTTGGAAGGTGTATCTTATTGAAACTCTTGTAGTTGTTGCTTTGTCAGTACACAAAAAACGCAGAGCTTGTCCTGTTTGGAGAGAGGCCAATTTCTTACGCCCTGCAAAGCAAAAAGTTACAGCCACAATTACTTAAGTATTTTAAAAAATCCTTGGCTTTAAAGCCAAATGGAATAGGAGAAATACTTAACATATAAGATAATCTTTCTTCGCTGTGGAAAAAAAGGTTCAGAACAAAATTATTTTTTTTCAGCTGGAAAGTAGCTCCTTTTAATTACCAAACAAAGAGTTCTTTTCTTGTCTTGTTTATCATTGTTCTCAGTGCCAGTGAGGTCTATTTCTTACATCCTGTGAAGCAGAAAAGGATACGTGAATAACAAACGTCTGATTAAAATTGCTACAAACATGAATATAACGTAAATCCTATGCTTTAGAACAAAATGTAAATAGTTATATACTATAAATACACGGCAATACCTTTTGTCAGAGAGAGGTGTGAAAAAAATCTTGAATTTTTTAGTTAGAATTACCCTCCTTTTGTAAACCAGGCAAAGATTCCGTTCTTTGTCTTGTGCATGTTTTTGAAGCCAGTGGAGGATTATTTATTGCACCCTGTGAAGCAAAAAGTATACAAATTTGCATAACAACAGAATTGATTAGAATAAAGAACCAAAACTCTAAGGATATGTTAAACAAAATGAACTTGACTAAACATACAATCTAATGGCATCACGCAGGGAAAGAGCCTAGAGAACAAAATTTTTTTACCCACTGTTTACGAAGCAAACATTTTTTCTTCATCTTCAAAACATTCGTTGAAACAGCGGGGCTTGATTTCTGACATCCTGCGAAGCAAAAAGTATACAAATTTGCATAACAGTATTGATATTAGAATAAAGAGCTAAAACTCTAAGGATGATGAAGATATGTTAAACAAAATGAACATAACTAAACATACAGGCATCTCTCAGAGAAAGAGCGTTGAGAAGAAACTTAAGTTTCTTTTTTCACCTACTGTTTACGAAGCAGACATTATTGCCTCATCTTCAAAACATTCGTGGAAACAGCGTGGCCCCGATTTCTGACATCCTGCCAGGCAAAAAGTATACACGCACAACAAACATTACTAGAACATCAGTATAAATTGCTACAAGTGTGAAAAGATAGAGATCTTGTGGAAAAAAGATGTCAGTTAAATTTTTTACCAAAATGCTTCTTTGTCTGTGAAAAGAGAATCTTAACAAGCTTAGGGTGTGAGCTGCTTTACATTTTTTTTTAAAATCCGTTTCTCACCTTATGTAAACTCGTAGAGAAAATAATGGTTGATTTTTTTCATCATTCTGCAAAGCAAGAATAAAGAGACAATAGCCGTATTACTAAAAATTTTAATGAACTTCAAAGAACAGGGAAATGATAAGATATTTTAGGCAAAATTGAAATTGTGAATTTAACAATACAGAATCCATTCATAACAAAGGAAGAAAGGTTACAAACAATTTGAGTTCTAAGCTGGAAAGAAGTCTCCTTCATAAACCAAGTGCAAAATCCGTGGCACATTAAACACCGTTTCTAGTAACTATAATGAAATATAGTGGCACCTTTTAGCTCTTCTCCTAGGTCTAATATATGACAAAATGACACTTTTAACTTCGTCTATGAGGAACTACAGTGTGATAAATGAGACTTTTAACCTCACCTTTAAGGACTAAGTTACCAATCCAACAGCAATTAGACATCCCAAAGTTTACTTGTGAGCTATATACATTCTGACATTTGTCAAACTTCTCCAATGCCTACAAACATCTCAAATCAGCGCACTGAATCTCATCCCTGAGTCCTACAAAACGACAAAATGACAATTTGAATCTTGTCACTGGCTTACAATATGTCAGAATAGTAGGCTACTACAAACCTAGTGTCAGAGGACTACAACATCAAACCTCGCCTCTAGAAACTATACTAGAATTTATAGTCACTTCATAGCCCGTCTACAAGGCCTACGATACGACAAAATGGCAGTTTTAACTTCGTCTCCGAGGACTACAATAAGACAGAATTAATGTCATCTCGTCTCTAAGGACTAAAATAAAACTGAATGACACTAAGTCTTATCAGTATGCCTGGTGTATATATTCTGAGAAACTTAAAAAAAAAGCGTCGGTCTCTTGTAGATGTTTACTTGCTTAGTCTCTCACACTTCTCTGCTCACGACAAAGCAGTTGCACTGCAACAGTCAAGGTCGTAAAATGTACTGTTATAATGGCAGCAGCCCCTCGCCAAAGACTGACCTGACTGAGGCAAGAGAATTTCATACATTTCCAACAGCATGGCTATAACTAGACATTCTTAAGTTTTCTAGTCAACAAAACAAGAAACGGACAATATTTAAACATTCTCTCTCATGCCTGCAATAATTACAGAACGGCGCACTTTACCTCGTCTCTCAGTTCTACAAGTTGAGAAAATGTCACTGCGGCTTACAAAAAAATAATGTCAGAACTGCGCTACAAACCTCATGTCAGAGGACCACAATATGAAAAGGTCGCCCATTTAACCTAGACTCTAGGAACTTTTATGGCACTTTTGAACTCGTCTCCAAGGCGCAGGATATAACAAAATGACCCTCTGACTTTGCCTCTGAGGACTATAATGTGACAGAATGGCACTAGCAACCTGGTCTCTAAAGACTACATTAACACTGAATGACACTTATCAGTATGTCTGGTGTGCACCTTCTAAGAAAAGAAATAAAACGCGTCTGTATCTTGTAGCCGTTAACTTCTCTACTTTTTCACACCTCCGTGTGCACCTACAAAGATAGAGCACTGCAACAGTCCAGGTTGTATCATCTACTGTTAAAATGGTAGCAGACCCATGGGAAAGGCTTACCTGACATAATTATGCTAGAAAATTGATACTTCAACAGCGTGGCTGTAACTAGACATTCCAAAGTTTTCTGGTGGGCATAACACATGAAGACTTTCTGTAAACATCGTCTCTGAGATCCCTGCAAAAATTACAGAACGGCGCACTTAACATCGTCTGTTAGTCCTACAAAATGACAAAATGGCACTTGGAACCTTGTCTGTAACTCTAAGGCTTACAATAAGTCAGATTAATACTACAAACCTCGTGTCAAAGGACTACAATATGAAAAGGTGGCCCATTTACAACGCCTCTAGGAACTACAAGGGAATATAATGGCACTTTATAGCTCGTCTCCTAGGCCTACGATAATACAAAATGGGACTTACATCATCGTCTATGAGGACTACAACGTGACAGAATGACACTGATCTTACAATCTCGTCTCTAAAGACTAAATAAAAACTGAAGGACACTATCAGTAGGCCTATGTCTGGTGTGCACGTTTTGAGTAAAGGAAAAAAAGCGTGTCGATCTCTTGCAGCGGTTACCTTGCCTAGTCTTTTACACCTTCGTGTGAACCTACAACGCATTAGAACTGAATCAGTCCAGGTCGTACCATCTACTGTTATAGTAGTATCAGCCCAGTGTGAAAGGCTGACTTGACAAACTCTAGAGAATTTGATACCTAGTTTGAATTATCTAAATTCAAGCACCAAAGTAATTCGTCTGTTAACATCTTTCTTTCTTCTGCAGCTGGGCCATCGATCTCCTCTATATCAACAACTCTGCGTTATTCTGATACATGCATGCACTTCAAGACTTCAGTTTTAAGGTATCTACATGCAGTAGAGCTCCTCCATCAAACCTTGAAAATGCCTGGAAAGCACCTAATAAACGAGAGAGGTGACGTCATCGTCCCTACTATCAGTGTCAAGCGAGCA
>BMAT01001692.1:9818-22210 GCA_019649035.1 Elysia marginata | reverse complement strand
CCCGCCCGGCTGATTTCCTCAAGGAGAGCGACCAGATCTCATGAGCATTAAATTTCACAATATCATACACAAATCCTACCTTTATTAAACTATTATGTGATTATATTGAACAATAATGATCACGATGAAAGATATTTATATATGCCTGTGTTATGTTTTTATGACGACAGTGCATTTTCATGGTTGTTATTAACAAAAATTATCTTTACTTGTATTCCTTCTTCTTCTTAAGAGTAAGACATCCCTGGTTTTCCTTTTGTCACAGAACCAAACCTCGACTTTATGAGGATCCCTCCGGGTTGGCCTCATTATCAATTTAATTTCCTTTATCTTCCAAGACACCCTTCTTTTCCTTTTTTCACACAGAACTAAACCTCGACCCTATGAAAATCTCTCCGGTTGGCCTCATTATCAATTTAATTTCCTTATTCTTCCAAAGACACCTATCTTTTCCGTTTGTCACACAGAACCAAACTTCGACCCTATGAAGATCCCTCCGTGCTGGCCTCGCTACCGACAGCCTGGGACTGGAGAAACGTGAGTGGAGTGAACTTCGTGAGCACCACCCGGAACCAGCACATCCCTGTTTACTGTGGCTCATGTTGGGCTATGGCATCTACATCCTCGCTCGCAGATCGCTACAACATTGCACGCAAAGGGGCGTGGCCTTCGGCCTACCTTTCCGTCCAGGAAGTGATCGACTGCGCAGGAGCAGGGAGCTGTGAAGGCGGAAGTCCTTTAAGTGTGTTTGAGTATGCCCATAAGCAGGGAATTCCCGACGAAACGTGCAACAATTACCTAGCTAAAGACGGCTTATGCACAGCTGAGAACCGGTGCAAAACCTGTACCCCAAACGGTTCCTGCAACGCAGTTGACAAGTACAAGCTTTGGAAAGTTGGCGACTATGGATCTTTGAAGGGTAAAAACAAAATGAAAGCGGAAATCTACAAGAACGGACCTATCGCTTGCGGGATCGCGGCTACAAAAAGCCTGGAAAATTACACAGGCGGGATCTACAGAGAGCACAATCGAGAAGCTTCTATCAACCATGCTATTTCTGTAGCTGGTTGGGGTATAGAAGATGGCATAGAGTTCTGGGTGGTCCGTAACTCTTGGGGAACACCATGGGGCGAGTCTGGCTGGTTGAGGATCGTCACAAGTAGCTACAAGGACGGGAACTGGGGTTTGAAGGTTGAAGAAGATTGCTCTTTTGGAGATCCAATTCTACACTCATAACTCTCAACATAGATACAAATGTATTAGGGTTTGTATTGCATCTGATACATTTTTAAAATGGCAATCAGTGATAACGAAAGAACCAATATTATTATAATTATTTTGTCCATAAAATAATTAGCCGTCTGAAGTTCCATAATTTTTTTAAAATTTGTTTTTGGACTCACGGCCATGACAGTACCTCTTAGTTTTTAGTTTTGTAATCAGCCAATACCAATAAATTCGCCATTGGCAGTATTAAAGTCGAGTTGAAATACAAAGCATTATTAAATTATTGCATGGCCCTATGAGAAGTTACTCAGTATCTTGATTTCTTGAGAAGAATAACACTCTGAAACTTCTAATTCAAACCATTTTGAGGGTAAAGCATCACTCATTCGTAATCATATTCATAGTCATATCAATAGAAATGAAATTCAAGGGTGTACCAACTTTTTAAAATCTTACCAAATCCTGTGCTCTGCACTAAGCTTAACATCGCACTGGATACTTGGATGATTTATCCATTTCGATTTACAAAAATCCTGATCAATTTTTTTACCTCAATGATCCTGAGTCAAATTTTTTTGCCCCTTAGATCCTTTAGCACAGAAATTTCAGTAAATCATATTATTGCCTTTGATCAGTTGACAGATCTACACCATTTAATTATTGGTTGCCTGCGGTTTGCATTAAACCTGGAAATGATAATTAGCAGGACTAGTGTTATATAACCATGTTATATACTGTGTTCATTGTCGTTGTGACCTCAGGATTTTAGTTTCACAGGTAGTGCCCATTCCTCATCGAGGCCTGCACGCCAAGTTCAATCTCTACAACTTCTCAAAGCTACTTCCCTTTGGCCAATAGCAAAATAAACAACAAAAAAATAGAACAAGGGGTTTCTAATAACACTGTCGCTGATGGTCAGGTTGCAAAGCTCACTGCCCTTAGACGCTTGTCGCAGGTTCAAACCTTATCTTATTAAAGTCAAAGTCTTGCGTGATAGCCTTTTAAGTCTGGTAAACTGAGAGTGATTTCTGGGCACAACCGTTAGGCTAATAGAGCACAATTATTAGTTTTTTTCTTAAGTGTATGCAAGGGGAAAGCCGAGAAAGTCAGGTCAGTACAGAACACCTTCTCGTGATTATATCGCCAATCTGAGCTAAAACATTCAAGAGTATTGACAATAAACAGTATATCAGGTTTAAGTTTAATTACTTGCCCATATTTTATATTTGTGAACGAATTAAACATCGGCTTGAAAGACAGTACGGACCATGGGGCAAGATGGACATGCTTTATACTACCAATCACCATGCAAAACTTTGCTACCTGTAATGATCTAAACGAAATCACTTGAGAATTAACTTGTACATTTTGTAATTTTTGTGAAAACAAAATATCTACTTTAAATAATTAAATTCATGGTAAACTCACATATATTAAAACTTTTATTTTTTTTTGTGTGAGCAGCTGGTCGTTTTATTGGAGATTTTGTGTTAAAACGCAGTGGGGCTTTAGGCGACATGCAGAATACAAATGTCTCGCATTCTGTCCAAATGAGTCGTAAGAAGAATGGTTTCCATTTGAGCTAATGTCTTTCAAAGTCTAGTGGGTGTTCAGAAGTCAACATATTTTTTAATATTGACGCTGAAACAATTTCTTAACACTAACAGTTGTTACGACTAATGCTTGTTGAAATGCCATTTATTACGTGTTAAATTTTAGTTGATATGGTTATTAAGGCATCAATATCTTTATAGTTGTCTAAACTTTGAAAGCTATTTTCTCCCTTTTCTGAAATATCATTTCCTAACCCTGTTGACTTCAAACAGCTATAACTTCATACAAATCATGATAGAGCTTTTCTGTTTGTTATATTTGAAAACAGAGAAGATCATATTTTTTATGATACCAATATCTAAATATCTTCCAATTTCGACTTACATTAGGACTCATTTTTTGGTTGCAAGACAAATAAAGACTGTAAAGAGCAATGATTTTTACAAAGTTATCCTAATCTCTATAACTCAACTCTATACTTTTACTTTTTGGATTGAACTGAACTTTGGTTTGAACGTATTTAAAAACATTTTAGCATCGTCGTCAAGTCAGCTTTCTGAGCAGGTTTGACCCCTGGCTCGGCACGTCGGGGTCTCAGGAAAGGCAAACATTTGCTTGAGGCGTTAAATGAGTACTTGGCAATGGGCAGTGGAAGATCTTGTCAATGAGCTAGAGTGATGCGCTTGGAAAATTGCTCATCTCAATGAATAAGGTAATTTGGTTGGTAATGACTTGACGGGAGCCCATGTAATTGACTGAATGCTAGCTAGGCTTGCCCTTACTACTACTACTACTACTACTTAGTCTACTACTACTACTACTACTTCTACTACTACTACTACTACTACTACTACTACTACTACTACTACTACTACTACTACTAATAATAATAATAATAGTAATAATAACAAAATAGTCATTTAGAAATAAAACAAATTACATGTAACTCCAAATTTTAAACTTTGTTTTTTTTTTGTGGGTGAAAAAAATAACCGTTACAGCTTACGTTATCCATATAGATTTAATTGTTTTCTCCCTTTGACCATATGGTTCATGAGGCTTAAAAACGTCAGCCTCATCTGCTACCCCGAGATAGTTTCGGCTGAGAAAGCTTACAGTCATCAAAGCGTGATAGTGGATCAGGCACTTTATTATGAAAAGCGTCTTTACTTAAGGTATTTTTTATGTGAGATATTTAACTAATTCTCGATGTCCTTCATATGGAGACTGGCTCTGTGGCCTAGCGGTAAGACACCCGCTCAGAGATCAGGTGGTGTGTGGTTCGGTCTCTAGCCGAGTCAAACCAAGGACTTTAAAATTACATATAGTATTAGCAGCAGGTCCGCCTACTGTCAGGAAACCAAGGAAGACAAAAGAAGCATACAAACAAATTTATGCAGTTGCTTCCCCTTAATCTGTAGCTCCTCTTAATCCTAGCAGTGTTACATATTGATGTTATTGTGTCACAATTTCCCTAGGTGTTAGTTCCAGGGCTGGGAATATCCTGCACCCTAAAACGCTGAAAGCAAGGATAGGAGCCATACTTCGGGGGTCCGAGGTCATCTTTTGAACGTAAAAGACAGTCATTTTGACTCCTTGTCCAAAGAAAGTTCAGGCTGAATTCAGCCTAATAGCTTAAGATTCCCAGCCCTGTGGTTCTAAAAATAGGAACTTCTCTTTATTGCAGCCGTCTACGTTTCTACTAAGGTTAAAGGTTTGGGGTTGGATTTATCAGCTAAAAGTCGGGAAATGGAATTACCCTGCACCACTCCATTCTGATAATTTAAAGTAAAATTTTGTTCCTACAGGATTTAAAAAAAAGTTAAACTGGACTGTGCACCTAATCAACCTTAATATTTATTTTATCTCATGCAAGTTCAATTGTTAAAGGAAACAGTCACCTCTTATATGTCATCCAAATCCTGAAAACCCAGCTACAGTTGCATCTTACCATTCTAAACTAGAGGCAATTTCTTAGTTTTAAACTCCACAAAAGTCAATAAAATATCCTTGCTTTAAACATTTATAAAGAAAGAAACATTATAGATGTATGCATTCTGTTTTTGCATAATTTGAAGGTTTATGCTTTCTGGGCGGTTATAATTATTTTAAAAAAAAATGAAAGTTTCTGACTTACATTGAGGGTTTTGTGATCGGGGTCACATAGTTAGAAAAAACAAGTACATGTACTGGTACATGAATAATCCTGGTTTGATTTATCTGGACTCAATTGTAGTCTGTACAAGGAAGCCTGAAAACTTCAGTATTCTCTGTTTTACAACAAAATCCTCTTTTTAATTAAAACTTTGTTTGGTAATAAAATGAAAATATGCTCGACCTATAATAAAAGTTCTCTTAATTAGCTTAATAACCTATTGGTATTGAGTTCCACTGTAAGAAGTTGTACCGGTTCTCTTATTTTTTAATTAAAAAAAAAATTTTAGTTGAAAAAAGGTGACACATTTTGACGTTAGTTCTATAATTCTCAATCTCCATTTCTTTAAATTTGCACAAAAGCCATTTCAAGTTTAAGAGTACAAATTCAAACGCAACCATATAGGTTCATGTTTAGGGCTCTGGGGTTTAATTGTTGAAGAAATCCTATCAAAGTAAAGATGTTTTGCCCCTTTCAGGTGGTATAACTGGTTCCAGATATGCCAAAATTGTACATGAAATGCAGGATTTTGGGTGTTTGCAAGACTTTCAGTGTGTATAATTGCGTCTAAGGCGAATGAATTGGAAGTTGAAAATTCTATGTGTTCATATTTTGAGATAAACGCCATTCATAGGTCAGTTTTTTCCTATATTTTTTTTTTTACCAATTGATGTCTTTCCACAAAATGTTGATACTTCTACGAATTGTTTAAAACTTGAAAGTTTAGGAAAGTGTCCTGTTCAAAGTTCAAAACAGCATTGTTTTTTTTAACGTAAAAATTGTGAAATCCAACTCATTTACTCTGGAATCTAGACATATAACCAATGTTTCACATCATGAAATGTGTTGAGCTCAAATTAAACAAGTTCACTTACTTTGATATTGGTAATCGAGAGGGATGCTATTTTTCACTCATTTTCCGTTTTTGCAAGTCAAGAGACTCAATGAACACAAAAATTTGAACAAGATTGATCAAATGAACAACGACAGTTTAGTGTGCCTAAATGAATTTCTTTCTATATATGCAAGCATAAAAGGCCAGGATTTTCAGTTATTCAAAAGAAAAATTTGATTGGCTTTCATGAATAAGAGCCAGGTCAAATTTCACACACTTCTGGCTACCATTTTTTTCAGACTGGTAGGGGGAAGAACATACATAAACAAAATAGTTTTGCCCGCTTTATTTGAAATTTAAAATTTAGGTAAGATCTAGATAAAGAATTTGCAAATTTGACTTACATGTAGAAACCAATATACATAATCTAGATTTAGAGGTAGACAGAAAATATCTTGCACTAAGCCTATTTAGCTTAGGTCTTAGGTGCCATTTTTCTTCCATTTTAGGCCCTGTGTGTCATGTTTTCTTCTGTTTTAGCATTAGAGCCTTGGTTCTGCGTAAGATTTCCCAAATATGAAAGTCAATTTTTCCCTGATTCAATCTTTTAAGGGAAATAACTTCACTAAAACTTTTCTTGGTTTAATTTGAAAGTTCATGAAAATTTTATCTTATATCGCCATCAAATAGTTGAAATCATAGGTGAAAATAAGATACTGGTAACTAAATGCAGGACAATGCTTATGTCTTTACACTTATTTGATGAGATTTTTTTAGTTGTTGTCTTTAAAACCTTTGTAAAAAGATATCTTTTTTTATTTGTAATTGCTTAAGAGTTTTGGGATAAGATTCCTGCATAAATACCATACACATTTTTTAAAATTTTTAAATGGACCTAGTTGATCCCCAAAGTCAAAATGCAATAACTCAGAACATAATCAAGATATTAAACTTAAAGCAATTTTTTCACTGCCTTCAGAACTTTCAATGAGCTCTGAAACTGTATACATAATAATAATAAATAAAATTTATAGCGCGCATTGCGCGCGATCTAGCATACAAGTCTGTAGCTGAACTTATTCAAAAAGAATGCTCTATGCGCATTACATCTTTAAAAATGATATAAAAAGTACCATAGAAGGAAAATTAATGTTCACATTCACATGCTTGCATTCGTAAATTACACACAGGGCTCACACACACATACACACACCATCTCACGCGCGCACCCCTAAATATGTCAATAGTGGAAAAAAAGAACGGTCAATCAGCAGAGACACAGGTTTAAAAGTTCTGAAACAGAAAAGTTTTCAGTCTCTTTTTTTTTTCAGTGTTGGGACTGCCTCACTGACATGGGAATTTTGTTCCAGGTAATGGGGCCAATGTAATAAAATGACCGTTCACCGTATCTTTTTAAGTTTACTCTAGGAACTTTAATCAAGCATGTTGGTGTCTTTTGAGGATCTAAAACACTTTTGTGGTTGGTGGATCTCCAGGACATCTGACAGGTATGATGGGGCTTGCTTGTGAATACATTTGAAACACATGACTGCATTTTTGTAGTTAATTCTCAGCTTTACCGGCAGCCAATGTAGAGATCTTATTAGTTGAGTGACGTGGGTCATTTTTGGTTTCCTGCACACAAGTCTCGCTGAGTTGTTCCTTATAGACTGTTGCATGTGTAATGTACATGTCCAAATTGCGCAAGTAGGCTCATTATATAGAAAGGCTACGCAATTCACATCAAATAATGTGTGAGAACAAACTAAGTTTTAGGCATATAGTATTTTATTGAAATTTTAAACATGATCTTTTTAGGTATTATACAACATTCATACTAATAGCATTATATAGCTGACATACAAACACACACACAGGAGCCTACTTTGTCAAGTAACAACAAATGAAAATTTCATGAAATCTCTCAATTGTTTCACATAAATCTTCCCATAAATTGATGATAGAACTAAATTAAGGTAAACAAACAAAACCTTATTCTGTTCTACAGTGGCGTCTGCTTCAGATAAAACCTGTTTAAAATAAACTTGAGGTTAGAATAAACTAGATTTCTGGTCCCTTTCCTTTTTCTTTTTTTATAATATTACTGCTTAATATAAAATTTGCATCAAATAAACTTTTTATTGGAGCCCAGAGGGGTTTATGTTAACAGGATTTCACTGTACTTCTTATTTGAGACACCAGAACCAATTTTTGACTGTCCACAGCCATCAATTTTAGGACAAAAAATTAAATTTTGAGCTCAAGATTCAAGGGATTTCTTGATAAGTTGACAATTAGCCGTAATTATTTTACACTATTGTTTGAAACCAACACTTTAATTATTACCAAAGAATTAACAATAAAAATATGCAAACACTGACTTTAACATTGATGGCAACCCCACCCCCCCAAAATCTGCCCTTAAATGGTAAAAATGGTTTCATTAAATATCTAGTTTTAAAAAAACAAAAGCAAAGGGATTGTTTCTCAATCTTCAAACACTGAAAGATTTAGTTGAAATTTGTCCCTAAGATAGATGGCTTTAGCCAGCTACTAAGTGCTATAGATGCTAATAAATGTAGTAATGATAAAATGATACAAGTTAATTATCAAAAGTTAAACACTAGGGAAGTAAACGACTTTGCTAGGGTGAAAAATGAGTTAATAAGATTCCAGACAGAACAATACACAGTTTGCAAATTTCACCCATCATATAGTCTATATGAATCATTTTACCATCACCTGGTGACAATATCTTCTATATATATGGATCACTTCACTATCACCTGATCCTTTAAAATTGGATGTCGCCATTTTAATTGATTCCGTCAAAGCAAAATTGTCTAGCGTCCAAGGCAAAAGAGTCGGATGTTATAAATTCCTTTTTTGAGACCAACTCAACCGTCATGGACGCAAGACAACTGTGTTTTTCATTCTCCAAACAAACATAACTATTTTCAGCAGATTTCCAATGACTCTGTGTACCATGTTCCACAACTGGAAACTAGGGATGAGATACAGATAGTAAACTGCACTAGTCCCTCACTGCAAATGGGACTGTTCCATGCACTTTTAAAAATTGTTCTAGAGTAGTTCCCCTTGGACAATGGTGAGTTTTAAGGCCTTGGTTTAGCACTGAAGTTATTTGAATGAACTACCTCGCCAACAGAAAAGTTTGCTGGTGAGCCAACCTTCTGAATTTACACACAAAAAAGGTTACTGAAACAGTCCCATCGTGTAACCCTGATACTTCTTGATTTATACACAGCACACTGGGCACAGTCTTTTTCTATCGTTGCGAAAAGCCGTGAAAGTTATGGACAGTCCTGTTTGCACACAAAAAATTTACACTTCAAACCCTGTATAGTTGCTGGATAGATTACAAGTGTATTGAAACAAAGAATGATTATTCGTGGAATGTGCAAGTACAACTACAAGACATACAAAAATGAAGGACACAAACTTAAACTAGGCCCTACTCCTTTAATTTAGCTGCACCCATACACCGAGACATAGAAATGCAATGTACATGTACGTTTAATCATATAGTCCTGCATTACTTTTGTTCCTTGTGGCCTTCCCCATGAGCTTTTTTAATTTACTAGTAGATTTGAAATGAAATTAGAGGCAAAATTATGATTTTCATTCCTTTTTTTTTTTTACCAACAGCTGATGGAAACATAAAATTTGCGTAACAGGTTAATCTTAAAGTCAGGCATCTTAAAAAATACCCCAAACACAAAACAAATTGACCAAAAACGTTATTAAACACAACCTAAAAATTCTATGAAGCTAATCACGTTGTAATGAGAGCAATAATGATAAAGCTCATGAAAAAATGGAGGTATCACAAACTGTGTGAAACAAGGAACAGAAAAATAGTCGGAGGAAACAAGGACCACCTGGTTTTATCCTCCAATCCATTTAAAGATTTAGAAAAAAGAAAGCTACCGTACTGTATAAAGTATTTTGAGGTTTAAGCTCGCTTGCGCTGGGCAAGCCATCCTTTCAAACTGTTCAGTATGTAAACTGCTAACAGTAACAAAGCAGCGAGCTTGACCACTTTCCTTTAAAATATGCTATAGGGTGTCTAAAATGACATCTATTATTAAACTCATTTAAGGTGTAATTTCTGAGGCAATATATTTATTAAATTGGTGCGGTCTAGAGCCAGAAAATCAGCTTTACCCCTGCATTGAGATAATTTGCAAATTACTAAAATCCAAAGCAGTGAATTTCTCTAGAAAAATCATAATTCAATGCCATTATATATGTAGGTATCTCTAATATCTTAATAACAAAAGATGTAGCGTTTGTTGTCAGATACTTCATTTAGTCATCTATATCTCTTACTAACAGTATAAAACATCTATGTTCATGAGGATATGTGTAAAAATCAAAATTAACATAAAGCTAAACAAAATTAACCTAGAGCTCTGCATGAAAAATCTGATAAAAAAAAGCTACTCAGTTTACAATGCTCAACCCGTTATTTTTAAGAAATTCAATCAAATTAAGATATGTAAGATTATAGGTATGATACAAGTTTACTGCAACCCTTAATTTTTGTCCACTTTGTTTAGGTGAATACAAAAAAACAAGAACAAAATGTAGAAAAATAATTATTTACTCTTGTAACAAGTAAAGTTGATACAGTTATTTACAACACAGTTTCAAATTTTTTCATCAGATTTCAGAGTGAGTTCTGAATGTAGACCTACATTTTTTTTAGTTTTGCATTACTAATCACAAGGTTATATGACTATGGAAAAGAAAATTTACTAATGCCAAAATGACTATCGTTTATTTGCTTAAAATTATAATTTTTTTTGTTTTCTTTAAATTTTTTATTGTAAAAACACCACTTGGAACTTTGTAAACATCCTGAAAGTTCAAAAGATAAAATGTGGTGGGAAAATAACACAGATGTTTCTAGCCTCAGTCGTAACGATAAAGATCTACATATACTTTGCTGTTTCAAGACAAACAACTTTCAACAGTGCCAGTGTACGTGGCATTGGCTGACACAATAGTAAACAATTCGTTAAAAAAAATTTTTTTTAATCCTTAACAGCACTCCTGTTTGACTGTCTTGAGAATGAGGTTGGTTTGGTGAATCAAGTAGTTGGCACTGAGGAACACATTCTGGTTCCTAGGGGAGAAGAAAAAAGGAGACAAAATTGTGCTTAACAAAAAGAAGAAAAGAAGCATAATCTTCTAAACATATTGGGGATACAAGCAGCTTACGCGCAAAAAAGCAGGAAAACTTTAACACCTTTGGGAAGCATTCCACTCGGCATGGTAATCAACAGCTGCCCCATTATAATAATTCATAGATCAACTTTTAAAAAATTCAGATGCAGCTTGATGCAGGCCTATCACACAGCTATAAAACTCAATAGAAGAGTTTAATTTTTTGACAAATTTTAACCATTCTTTAAATTTCTTTAATATCTGAACGCCAATTTCCAAATTTTCCTGCTTTTTATCTACAGTAAACTGCAGAAAAAAAATAGAGAAAAAAAAATCAGAATCCTTGAAGTACAGTCTGGTAACCAGTTATATGAGTACTTGACTGTGCTGATTTTGTTCACAGGAAAATTTTACAGAACATGTTTTGATAGATACAAGAGGTCTTATTTCTTAACACTTGTAACAAGCCCGCTGGGATATATTTTTTTTTTTCATTTAACTGTAGTGCCTCATTTAAAACTTTAAGTTGGATTTTTTTTATAACCAAGAAAAAAAAATTTATAAAAATACAAATATCAATTTCAATTTTTCTTTGGTTTAGCCATATTTTCAGTTCTCTTATTTCAGTTATTGTTAAGATGAATCCACTCTGCATAGTGCTTCCAGTGAAATTTTTTGAAAACTGAGGATTTTTGTGGGGAAACAGATGAAGCAACCTTTAATAAGGGATTAAATTTCTACTTCATGTTCAAAATCTATAGAGGTGACTTACAAACAGGTGTTGAAATATAGCTTGTTTTATTTTATTTTTTTTGGTTTTATTATGAAAAAAGCAGAATAAAATAAAAGATTTCAGTTAAAATCCCAACCTCATACCCCCCCCCCCCCCCCCCCTGAAATCAGCTGAATTAAGTCTGAAAGATTCTCCAAGCCCGACTCACTGGTTTGTATCTCTGAAGTATTCTTTGAGCGTGTTGCTGAACTTCTTGGAATATCTCACAAATTCTTTCTTTCTTTCCTCTAGAATCTGAGAGGAAAAAATAAACAAGAATGAAGATTCACCAATAATTGTTTCCCTCATAGAGTATGACCAAGGTTTAAGGATTGTTTATTATCTTTTTCCGTGAAGTAAAAGTAATAGCAATGTAGGCTACTTATGATACCTTTTTAAACTCTATTGAAAATAAGATTAGGAATTTTAAAAATTTATTTTCTTCATTTCATGCGACAAGAAACCCACTAAAAATTATTTTGTTAGAATCTAATTACAATATGGGCATCTAAAAAGAAAAATGACAATTTGATACACTTATAATTGAGACTACAACTCAATTTCTAAAACATCATACAATTTTTCAAACATCAACTATAGAAAAATCAAGATCGAATCCTGGAAAATTATACAGTGAAACCTTGTCATACCGCCCC
>BMAT01001684.1:922839-934149 GCA_019649035.1 Elysia marginata | reverse complement strand
AAGCTTAGACTAGTTCTCAAAATTTTAACTGCAAATCGCACTGGGAAACGAACCAACGAACGTCAAAACCGAAACAACAAATCCCGTGACCCTTCATGAATTTTCGCTTTACTTTACTTTGCCTATGCAGCCCGATAAAAAAAGGTTGATAAAAATATCTGGGGAAGATAAGGCTACGGTGGTGATCAACTCGAACAACTTTCTAGATAAGGAATTAAATCTAGATTATAGATTTAGGCATTCTAAAGGTATTAGTTTAGGTTTCACATAATGATAATTGCACAGTTTGCAGTTGGATCTAACCTAGCTAGAATCTAGATCTAGATCTAGATATATCTAAATGCACGTCTTCGAACACCATTCAGAATCAGAGAATCTAGACTATATACAAATTATTATTACAATACAGATCTACCTGTAACCCATCAAATATTAAATAATTATGGATAATGTGGGCGACTTACGAAAAAAAGCTGTTCTAATCAAACAAATTTCAAGACCAAACATTTGGGACCACACTCTATTGACTTCTAAGATCTAGACCTAGACTAAATCTAGATTCTAGATCTAGTCAAATAATATTATTTTTTTAAAGAAACTTAGCTAAGCCTTTAGCAGTAAGAGTAAGAAATGCTTCACCAGCTCCTCTTTGCTTCATACACATTCTCAGTTGATACTAACTATGCTTGACTTTATAAGATTTTGCTTGATTTTGACATAAAAATTGAAGTTTATAAATATAATGCTGTTTTAATATTCAACTGAACCCTCTCAGAAACATTATAATTTAGATCTATCTATAAGTGAGAAAGATTTATAAGCTGGACTAATTTAAGTTAGTAGCAATTGCAATTCATACTAATGCCCCAATACAATACAATTGGAACAATATCATGAAACTGAAAGAGTCTAGATTAAAACTTTTTTCCATTATATTTTCCCAGACTTGAGCGACTAACTACAGCAAGAATGCAGCAGTTTTTGATGATATTTTGTGTAATCCTGGGCGCACTGGTCAGCTCCTGCTTAGTTTCAGCATCCTCTTGCAATGCCATAGAGAAAAGACCTTGTACCTGCTCTACACCAGAAGGTGTCTTAAGCCTACAAACCTTGATGAACAACAGACCAAATCAGTAAGTTTGTCTGTCATTGACATTAAGATTCAAATGTCATAAATCGCTGTGTTTTCAATATTTGTTCAGCAACCGAATCAGTGGAAGGTCTCGACAGCAAAAGGCAGCACCAAAGTAAAATATAGCCTCCTACAAAATTTGTTCTCGGCCTACTACCCCATGGATATGACCTGAGTTAAAGGGGCCAAGGGAAAAGGGAGAAAGGCTGTTCAAAGACTTTGGAAAAATACACACCTTTTACAGGAAAGTGTGTTGAGAAAATTTGAAATAACTTTACATCCAATGTTATTGAAATAGAAAAATCCTGATACTGCTATAGTTGGCAGGGGATCTAGCAAAGAACTTTGTCTCATGTTCAGCCTTTTAGGCAATTAAGCAATGAACACATTCTATTATCAATATATTAATATTTTACCCAATCAGCTTCCTGAATCGTTCAATAATAACTTTTTTATTGCAAAAAAAAAAATCACCCAAATTTGACACAAAACAGACAAAATCAATGTAAAACCAAGAGATTCTTTTGTCAAAATTGTATATATCATTGTAAGCTGTTTTAAATACTTAGGAACAGACAATCTTATAATTATTATCTCTCTCTAAAAAATAAATCTTCTGTATAGTTTATGACATTTTAAAGTTACATCTCATCTTTCAGAAAACCACTAAGTGTAGTAAGTGGAGAATTTACTTACTACATAGCACCATGCAACCATCCCCTAACAACAGTTAAAAAGTGCCATGACCTGTCCAATACTCTTGTGGTGAGTTGATATTCCATGTATTTATTCATTAAAAAGGTCTTCACACATAATTTTTTTGTCCGCTAACTAGTAACTTTCTTCCATTTCAACTTTTATCTAGTACAGTGGTACCTCGGAATTGGGAGCCCTAATGATCAGGAAATCTGGGAAATGGACATAGATTTGAAAGCTAAAAAATTCTCTCTGTATAAATTACCCTCTTTATTGGAAAGAGGGATGTAGCACATTGGAAAGTTTTTACTCAACAGTATTTTTTTTTTTAAGAGGAACTAATGTATTGCTGTTAGAAACGGATAGAATGCATATTTCTTGCTCCTTATTTATAAGTGCAAAATCTTTTACAAGCGAGCTAGTACGCTTTGTCTTTTTCAACATTTGTCAAGTGCTCTTTTCTACTAGAGAAGTAAGATTTTCCTGGCAATTGATTCATTACAAAAAAGGTTTCTTTTCGAAAGTACTGATTGAACTCTTTGATAACGTACATCATGCTAGCACAGTTTTACTTTTAGTGGCTATGGTTCTAAAAATATTCTTAGCACAAAAATCAAGAAGAAACCTCAAACTATAACTCAGGTTTGGTACTTGCTCATATTTTAGAACTAAATAACAGTTGATGATAATGTTTAACCACAGGTAGAATGACCCCATAGCAAAAAAAATGATCACATTTCCTAATGATTTCTACCTTCTGGAAAAACCTTTTGACCCTCTTATCTTTGCAGTGTATGACCCATGAGACAAGAACTCTTCTGCAAGTTAAGAAGTAAAAACAAAACCTATTTTTTAAAGCAGAGCATTCTCAAACAGTTTCTCATCTGACTTTGCCTTTACAGCACAAAAACCCTTCACTCCTGGTTCACCAACTGAATTATTTCTGTACAGAGAGAATAGACCCAGAGTTGATGGCTCATGCTCTCAACCAGTGCAGATTGGTAGGGAAAATGAGAAAACTCTAAACCTGTTGGTTGAACCAAAATTGAAATTGTGAATAATGAGTTTGCAACTCCAAAGACAATATTAGAACAACTTCTTCAGCATAAGGGTATTTGAAATACCTTTTTGTTCTCTCTTAGACATAACCACAGAAATTTTCCTATGAGCTAATGAGTCTCTTTTCAGCAAATTAGCCACCCTATATGTTATATTAATAAAACAGGAAATTTTTGCTAACTGCTGCCTGTTCGGAAACATGACTAAAATCCTCCAATTTGTTGTTAATAGGTAGGGTAATGCATCATTCTAAGGACATGCACTAAAATCTGGTCATTTTTTAGGCTAAATCCAAGGACAATTTTTTTGTTTTTGTTTTTTGAGTTTTTTGCTATATACACTAATTAACAAGTTGGAAGCTAAAGAATAAAATTAAAATGTTGACCTGGATAAGGCTCACCACCGAGAGTTACTTTTGCACATATTATGTCTTATTCAGCCGCGGCCATCTAGATCAATATACCTTTCAACTGCTCTAGATAATATTACAATAGAACTGCTCTATAATCAGCTGTTTTAAATTGACATACCACATAAACGGAAATCCTGCTCTAGAATCTAGATCTATATATGTTCTCAAGATTAATCGTGCAGCAGAAACTCATGCTTTAGGGCCAGAGAGAAGGTGAGAGAGGCAGAGACAGACAATGTACAAGCAGAGATGTAGACGGAGCAAGAGATAAAGATAGATAGATAAAGAGAGATGTTGACTATGATAAAGTGGAGGATAAAACTGTCATAGGGAGATGAAAAAATAAAGAGAAGTTGTAGAGAGGAAACTCCAAAGGTAAGCAGAAGTTTTGCTACAAAAAGAAGACAAACGGATGTAGATAAATACAACATTGTGGGGACAAAAAGAGAAAAAAGGGAACTTTTTAATCAAAGGTTAGCCCATTCTGAGATTTTCTTAAACCAATTCCTTTATCTTTGCTTAAACCCACAAAGGGGGGCATTTTACTACTTTGAATAGAGAGATTTTTTGCCAGGCGCTGCATGTTCAGAAAAAAGCTAAAAGTAAAACCCCCCAGTTTTGTGTTGGTAGGTAGGGTGATGTATCTTAGGTAGGGTAATGTATCATTTTAGGGAGATGCACTAAAGTCTGGCCATTTTGAGGCTAAATCATGGAGAAATTATTTTTCTTTCCATTGTTAGTTTTTTGCAACTTACGCTAGTTAAAATGTTAAGGCACAGTGAGAGTACACTTTGTAGGGGTATTTTTTGCTGACATCAGAGAGAGCTTTGATGTCATGGAAGTGTACGCCTGATTTAGCTCTAGACTGCACTTTTTGAGTGAGGAGAAGTTTAAAATATTTCCAAAAACACTGTCTCTAGGCCAAGATAAGCAGTTGAACTAATCTGGGATAGCCTTGCTCTATATTATTTTATCTTCACGTTTGGGACTTTAAAGGGACCTAAAACTCAGAACTTAGGCTACCTCCAAAATTGAAGTCTGATAATTCAAATTTCTCATGATTCAAAATTTCCTACAGGTGATATTTCTTTTTCTTCTTTGGCTTTGTTAGACTTTAATTCATAATTCAAAGTCTTTAAGCTACAATCTCTTCATTCAAAGTTTAGAAATGGGCCCACAGGAAGTTTTCCATCTAACCCCTAGCAGTTTTACTTCTTCAAAGCATGACTGGCTCATGAAAGCACTCATTTAGTTATTGCACTATGTTTACACCCTAGGACCCACATAGAGGTGTCTACGGCCTATGGAATAAGTTTATTTTTACATTTATGCAAGGGTGGGTGATAGAGGAATGTGCTACAGAATAGAGAAGTGGCTTTTTAAAGAAACCTGATCCTTTAGGCTATAATTTGAATCCTCTTAATCAGAATTTTTTCTTCATTTCCAAGAGATTTGAATTATGATGTTTCCACTCTAGTTATGTAAACTAAAATTCTGCAATGGATTGAGATCTAGATCTGAACAACAGTGTCTTTGATGATAAATTGGCAGGCTTGGCAGCAGAAAACTCATGATTTAGGGCCAAAATAGAAGGTGGAAGAAGGTGAGACAGACATGTATAAATAGAGATGTAAAGATATAAAAAGAGCGAGAGAGGGAGAGAGGAGTAAAACGGATAAAAAGGAGGATGAACATGGTTGTAGTGGGATTTCCTCATAGTCAGAATTAGACAGGCAGAGCCTATGGAGCGAAGAAAAGTTTTAATTTCTATAAATTGCTTTAAACAACATGATTTTGAGAAAAAAAAATAGAAAAGGGAACTTTTTATTTAAGTTGAGTCCAGTCTCACATTAAACACGCAAAAGCATTGGCATTTTAGTACATGTATTAGAAATACAGAAACAAATTAATATTAAGGGCTCATATTTTGTATTTCTTAATAGGGTTGTCAAGTTAATTCACAAGGTGATGCTTATGGATTGGGAGCTCAAGGTGGCTCTGCTGTTATGGGGGATCCTCAGAAAGGAACTGTCACTTTCCTTAACCATTATACAAGTCCTGATAACATCAACAGGTAAGAATTTCCTTAACTCAGAATTAAATTGAATTACAATCAGTCAAAGTTAATTTTCTTTGAAATTATGGAAACTGTACTTGTTAACTAAGCAACCTTTCAATAATAAAAATTTTCCAGTTAGTGGTCTCAGAAATCCACACTGCTAAGGCAAAACACCAACTGAAATACTTTTCAATCTGTGCCTTAAGAAGCAACATTTTTGTGTTTTATACTATTTAAACCATTGCCATAGTTTAACTTGTTGATGCAAGCATTGTTGATCACCAGATAAAGCCTGTAAAACACAGACAAGCAGTGCAAGTTGTCTCAGAAATATTTATTTAGAGTCCTATTGAGAAAGGTAGAACAATGCTTTCGCTTGATCAACCTTGCTATTAATTTCAAATTAAGTTCTGCGATAATATAGTGCTAAGAGATTTTTAAAAACATTTTTAATGAATTGTTAGGAAAGACCAACAACAGCAAATGATGCTTGAAAAAAATTGCAAAGAGGGCATTTTTAAATTTCTTAACTTTCTCTTTTAGCTTTTAGTCATAGTTTTTTAAAAGTACCAGTTGTGTTTAAGGTCTAATCAAAAAAGGTTGTGATTTGGAACTTCAGAGAATTCCATCAGTCAGGTAATATTTTAAGAACATTTATGAGCATTTACTCTGGTATTGTGTGGAGCATATTTTCATAATTCCCTGTGCTCTTAAGACAAATATAATAATATTTTTTTTAAATTAATAAAAATGCAGCAGCTAAACTTAGTATGAAATAAAAAAGATAACATTTCACCTCTCCAGTACCTTAGGGATAATCAGTTTCCTAGCTTATGTAAAAAGATATTTTAATTAAAACCTACGTACCCACATGGAAATTAAGATTTGCTAAAAAAAAAAAAAAGGTCCATAAACCCAGACTTAACCTGAAAAGTGAAAGACGTATTTACCAAGGTGCAGAAACATGGAATGGTCTTCTTTCTTTTATTTAAAAATGCTGAGACTGTTATCCTTTAACTTGTGGTAAAAATAAAAGTTTACTTCTTTTCCCAAACATTTTGAACATAAAAAATTTTGTCAAGCAAGTGTGAAATTTTTTTATTATTATTTAGCCACTACAGATTTATTTAGGCTTTGCTGCTTTTTAGGTTTTAGTAACTGATGGTTTTATATGTATACTCACGTCCAAAAGAAAGTATATACTTTTCAATTAGGCATATCTTTTTCCATAGTTCACTGATCGTCAAACTTATAACAAGACTTTTTGTGAACACTTTTTCCAATGTGTTCAATGCAAGCACATGGGGATCAATAATGAGTTGTTTCACTTAAATACATACTCACAGTTAAATTTTACAATATCTGTTGACTTCAAATGAGTTGCAAGCTGTTTTCACTGATATAGCAAGTTTGCTTGCCTTTTTTGGTACCAAAACTGATACAATAACCTTATTTACTGAGTTTTTGCCATGGCACGCCTTCTTTAGAACAAAGTTAGCAGACAATAGGCCACCTTGAGATTTGGATTTCTATTTCTCAGATTCCAAGGCTGTTAAATGTGACTGAACAGAGCTTTAAAACTTAAAAGACTTTTTGTTGTCATTAGTTCCAAAAAGGCCTATCAAAAATAGCAAAACCCAGTGATACATTGCGCACTAACACCTGCAGTGGACAACACAACAAACAATAATCCTTCTCACAGATAAGTCAAATTTGTTTTGGGAAGACATGACAACGGCACACAATGCCATCGCATAATAAACAAAAGGTATCTCCCCAGATCTGACAAGTAGTAAGAGATAAAGGAGCCACTGCCCTAGGAAATGCTGGAAGCTCTGACTGATTGTTTGATTGCTCTTGTGTTTGATTGCTCATTCTTTAAACATATGACATAAAGTCTAGTCTTGTTATTCCTCTGAGAAGGAAGTGCATTTGTGTGGTCAGTGCCACATTAGATATTGAATGTGATAGTTCAGGACCCACCAGAAGTAAAATACAGGCCAAATCGACATTTTATCAAATGAGGTAAATTAAAATACAACTAGCTGATCAGGATTTTTAAAATTAAACTCATGATTAAAAATTCATGATTCAAAGCACTGGTAAAAATCATCAACTGTTGTCACAATTTAACTTGGATTCAATATACAACGAAATTTTCTTACTTAAAGCATAAAACCGAAAGGTTATCATTGTGTTTCACACTACAGTATCCACATTCTGTTTCAAAGAGGGGGTACACATACTTTCTTTTGGACGCCAGTATGATACTGCACTGTTGAAACATTCGATGTGCATATAAACTTTTATAGCTGTAGGTGTTTGCTGAAGTTTTATGTAAAGCGCCTTTAGCCATTTTTGCAAAAAGCCTTTATATTTTTATTGTTTGCCCTGATTAGGTTTTTTTTTTCGAATAGAAATTAACCAGCCATTTCTCGAAGCAATTACGAAGGACGTCTTTTCAGAGCGGCTTATTTAATTAGCCATTTGATACAACTCAGCCAGTAAAACATTACTCTAACTTATCAGAAGGGATTGCATGAAACGCATTTGATTTCTCGGTGCAGTAAAAACAATTTTTTCTCTCCAATGTAATTATGTATACATTAATCACTTCTGAATTACAAAATAAATCTCACTATTTTTTTCCTTTTATTATTTTTTTTTACAAAACAGGATTTCAAAGCTGTTACTGAAATGTTCTGATAAAGATGGAGCATTCACCTTTCTCAATCAGACAAAAAACGATGCCAGCACGATAACTTATGTAAGTCTTGGTATATATATTTTTTCATTTCGTTTATACAAGATAAATAGAGAGAAACTGTACTATGAAAATAACTTGAATTTTAAATTCATGCTGAAATCAATTATTTTCTTTCGAAAACTTAGTTAACATGTCATAAGAATCCTGATAATGCTTTTACAGTAGTGCCGTGTCGGGCGTCCGTGCCCGTCCGTTACCCGCGGTTGCCTCGAGAACGGGCAATACAGTACAGGTCACATCAATTTTTCGGGTAGTGATCAGCTCAACTCAACCCGTCATGTCCCTGCCCGCCTACCCGCCCGTAGAGCGCATGAGCGCCGTAGCCTAGCGCTGCCCTCCCGTCTGCCCCTACCGAAAAACCCACAGGGCCTAGCTCAATCGTGATATTACATAGATCTAAGCGATTTATACCTAGCCATCGCTGAAAAATACTAGGCCATTCCCCCCACCTCAGTCTCTGCACCTCATAGGCCTATGTTTCAGAAGGTTTTCTCACAATGGGCCTGGCTCCTTCGTTCTAATTGTGCATGGTTTTACAATAACATTGACAAAATTTCAATTATTGAAATATAAACAGCAAAATGTTGTCCAAAGATTTATCTAATTCTATTGTAAGGGCCCTTCCCATATTTATGACTTGAGTTGTAGGCTAGGCTACTTATCAAGTAGGTCTACATTAATTACATGATGTAAGTCTATTTTCCAAGAGATTTTTATTTTTATTTTCATCGGGCCACCGGTGGTAAGATCAAAGGCAAAGCTTTCGCAACAGTGCAAGTTGCGTCTACTTCCTTTCGCTCCTTTGCTTTCTCGCTGAACACATCTATCCTTGTTCTTGTATCATTCTATTTTGCTATTGTTAATTTCATTGATTGTTCTTTTTTATGCTACATTCAGACTCATTGTCATATTGTTACCTTGAGAATCTAATTAAATTTTTTTTCATTCCATTGCATTTTTCATGTTGAATCTTTTAATATTTCTTCAGACAAAAGTCTGACTCTTGTAACAAGTGTATTGTTTGAAAGTTAGGCCTACTGTGTTTAAACTTGTTTGTAAAAAATTAATCCATATACTTGTTAGACTTGATCCTGTACTAAACTCTAATTTCCATTTTATGAATATTTGAAAGAAATTGCAATGTCTAAAAGCATTTGCTGGAAGTTCATGTTATTAAACTCTAATAAAAGTACTGCTGAATGTAAACTTTGTAAACATGAGCTTGCTTACATCGGAGGTTCCACGTCGAATTTGATGAGGCATGTCAAGGGAAAACACCCTCTGGAGTATGAGAGAGAGAGTGAGCAACAAAGTAGGAGAGACCCAAAACCAGGGACTTCAGTTCCAAGTTCAAGTTCTGTAGCAGCTGCTTCATCTTCTTCTACAGTACAGCCAACTTAGTCGCAGACAATCGAATGCACAGCCAACTCAGAAAAAGGATATCGACGAGCATGTGTTAGGTTTAGTTGTGACGGACATGCAGCCATTATCGGTAGTGGACATCAAGGGTTTTTTGAAAACTGGTCAATGTGCTCGACCCCAAGTATGAAATAGTCTCAAGGAAGAGATTGAGCACTCAGCTGCTGCCACAGAGTTATGATCACCAGAAGAAAAGACTGATAGAGGAACTCAGCCTGGTGGAGAAAGTGTCTATAACAACAGACTGCTGGACGTCTCAAGCAAACGAAGCATACACAACAATCACTGCCCATTATGTGGATCCAGACTGGAATCTGAAAGCTCCAGTTCTGACAACAAGATCTGAAGTACAGCGCCACACGGCAGAAAACGGCCTCAGAGCTTAGAGACACCTTTATAGAGTTCAAAATAGACAGTAAAGTTACCACGGTTGTCACAGACAATGCAAGGAATGTCACCAACGCTGTGACCATTATGGAAGCACAGCACCAGCCGTGCTTTGCTCACACACTTAACCTCGGTGAGAAATTCTCTGGATGCTGATGACAGAGTCAGACAAGCCATAAACAAAGTGAAAGCTATTGTTCCTAATTTCACTCAAGCACAGTGGCAACCAATAAGCTGAGGGAAGTTCATATGAGTCGGGGATCTGTGGCCAGGAAGTTAAAGCAAGACGTGGAGACAAGGTGGAACAGCACCTTTCATATGCTTAAAAGCTATCTTGGTCAGCATGAGGAAACAGCAACAGTGCTCTGCTTCAGTGGGAAGAACAGTTATGCCTGGACCCAAGTGAAGTTACTGTAGCACAGGAAGCGATGACAACTTTAGAGCCCTTCTACGAGGCAACAACTGAATTGTCATCGGAAAAACACACCTCACTTTCCAAAATTATTCCCATGGTGAAAATCCTAGGTCGGTTGAGTGCGAAAGGTTCTTCCGCTCTATCTAGAAAACTCCAAGAAAACTTAAACCAGAGGTTTCAAGGACTTGAAGGCAAGCCCCACCTGCAACTGGCCACCTTACTTGACCCTAGTTCTAAGTCTCTGGGTTTTCTGACAAAACTCTGCGATGAATGCAGTCGAGACACTAAAAACAGCTGCTGCAAAAATTGTAATGACCAATGATGATGCACAAGCTGAAGAAGTGCTGGTGCCTCCCCCCCTCAAAGAAACCAAGCCTGTTGTGGGCGGACTTTGACGAAGAAATAGAACAAAGCCAGCACTCCACTGTAAAGCCACAGTCTGGAGCAGAAATAGAGATAAGGCTGTATTTGGAGACTCAAGCAGTTGACAGAGAAAAAGACGCGCTTAAATGGTGGAAAGATAATGCAGCAATGTTTCCAAGACTTCAAGCTCTTGCTAAAGGCCCCCTGTCCATTCCAGCAACATCCGTTCCAAGTGAAAGGATTTTCTCCAAAGCTGGTGAACTTATATGGCAGAGAAGATCAAACTTAAAGAAAACCAACGTTGACATGATTGTTTTCTTAAATAAAAACAGCAACTAAACTTGTCTCTTGTGTATAAGATATTTTTGTTCACATGCGTTTTTATTATTGCTACAGTAGCCTAAAATTATTATTCATTTATTATTTAATTTTGATTCATGTTTTATCTCTATTCATTTCAACCTATTCCACGTTATAAACATTGCCTTAAACTGCTTGAGTAATTGAAACGAGAAAGAATCGAAACTGAAATAACTTTGTGCACTCTTGTTGTAAAAAGTTTTTTTTTAAATCTGTAAACAGCATTAACATAAAATTATAT
>BMAT01001684.1:877118-891355 GCA_019649035.1 Elysia marginata | reverse complement strand
ACGATCCAAGAGGTAAATTTTTGAAAACCGTTAATAGTAACTTTCAGTTGAACCAGAGAGGTGTCGTTTATAATTCAAAGAATGCCAACTATTTTATTTAAAATGAAAATTATACAGGAGAAAGTAAATTTGCTTATTCCAAACACTTATCAAGATGTTCAAACTCTCCGTTTCAAAGGAAAACTATTTTGAAATAGTTGATCAGAATGGTAAATTAAATCTTTGGTTGCCATAGAACTATGAAACGCGCTTTGTTGGTTGGTAGTCAACGTAAATTTCGTTCTTAAACAAATCTCTGGATAAATTTAACACGATCAAGAAATCCTAAAGAATATTTAATCTATCAGCAATATTGAAATCCAGCAGTAAAGTACTGAAGCTTTGATATCTATTAAAAATTACTTTGATAATGAGTCGTTTCGATATGGGAAATGTCACTACTTTTTGGTTTTCCCTGACATACGGCAAAAGACAAGTAAAGTGAAAGAAAAGAAAATGATAAATTTAATAGCTTTTGACACAGCTCGCAAAACTAATTTTGGAAGATAAAGTGACAGAGCAACAACTAGTGGAGAATATATATTGTTATACGACGGTACTGCTGTTTTTGCCCTACTACTAAAATATATACGAACTTTGTTTTTCCATTTGTTCTTTTCCGTCTATTAAAACCAATGCAGCAATCCTTTAATGACTTGTTTCACCACTGTTTGTTAATTTAAACCACATGCTAGTTTGTAGACATAAGAAAAATGCGTTATATAAATGTTCTTTATTATCATTTCGTATGCCACCTTACCATACTTTATAATTTCTCTCCTTTCAACCCTTTTACTGTGCCCATTATGGTGTCAGACCATATTTCCGTACTTCAAAGTTATATCTTAGTTTACACTAGTCGCTATGTCTTTTTTGTCCCTTATATGAATGTATCTCTCACTTCATACCAGTAAGTGTGCTTATACATTCGTTTATCTCTCTCTGCCGACTAAAATATTTGTTTTAACGTTACACTGTGACATCATGTTCTGAGTCGAACTGATTGGAATTGATGAAATTTTCTGAGGGTTTAATTCAAACAGCTCCTACCGTTCTCTCTCTTACACACGCTCTCTCTCTTACACACGCTCTCTCTCTTACACACGCTCTCTCTCTCTCTCTCTATTTCTCGTTCTCTCTGTCTACCTGCCACTATCTCACATCCCTCAACCATCACCGCACATGTACCTTCCACCTATTTAATTATTTCACAACCTCAAACCATCATTTCAGATCAAAACAAGGCACACACTGCTACAAAGATTGTACAACATGGCACCCAAGAAGAAGTCCGTCAACGAATGGGAAGAGGCTTTTAAGCTGGCTGACAAGGATGGCAGTGGTACTCTAGAGAAGAAAGAGCTGACAGAACTGCTAAAAGAGGGCAGCTGCAATATGCCGGAATCACAGATTGATGTAGGTCTTAAGTGTAGCTACAGAGAGTGAGCGAGAGTGAGCGAGAGAGAGAGAGAGAGACATATATATATATATATATATATATATATATATATAGAGGGAGAGAGAGAGAGAGAGAGAGAGAGAGAGAGAGAGAGAGAGATGCAGACAGACAGACAGAGACAAACACAGTCATACTGACAGGCAGACAAGCAGACAGAATAAAAAGTGAAAAAAATGACATTGTATGAAAGAAAAAGAGAAAAATGAACTCATACGAAATTTGTAGCTGTCACAAGAGATCTTTAGAAAACAATGTTGTTCACTCACCTCAATTCTATTAGGTCGACACATTTAATTGCAGTATTGGTTCTTTGCCTACGGGTCAGGCCCAAACAAAGGTGTTTGAGAGTGACTTTGCATCTGCTTTGTATCTATCAGGTTATCGTTTCGGTAGACTTTAATTTATTGTTTGGGATTGAGTTTTAGTATCATATTAACATTTTGAACGGTATACATTTTAATTAATTCTTTAAAAGATTTAAAAAACACCTGACTGTATTTAACTTCTCTTGACCAGAATGTGTTTGTTTATTTCGACGGCCCTGAAGGCGATCAAAGAATTACAATGGAAGAGTTTATCAAAGGGATGCGAAACATTGAAATATTGTAAGTTTTGCATATTTATATCTTTAAGATTTCTTGCGGAATCATTTTGTATTTCGCGAAGTAAAAAAAAAGTCTCTTTAACCCTTAATTAAAGCATGGAGAGTAAAACTTAGCTGAGCAGGAGAATGTTAAGAGAACTGTAAACTATGTTGCCATAAACGTGTTTTATTGATGTCTAAGACTTTGGTTTTTGCATAAGATAATGATGCTTTTTATTCTTCATATAGAGCTCTATAATTATGTTATTTCAAATTAAATAACACACTAATAGCATTTTTACCATATGAGAGTGTTGGATATGAAAAGAGAGTTGTCTAAAAATAATTTTGAAAAAAAAACCCCGGTAGAACTAAGTTTATTTTTGCAAGTTATAGGCTTAAACATTTTTTAAAATTACCTACAACTTCATAGCACACTCACTATATGATTTATTCTATCTCCAGCATCGGCCGTCTTCGATCGCTGTTTGACAAGTTCGATACTGACAAGAGCGGCTATCTCGACAGTAATGAGCTTCGCAAAGTCATGGAATTCTCAGGTCACAAGTTCACAGACTCGGAAATAAATGACATCTTGAAAGGGGCTGATAGTAGTGGGGATGGTAAAATCTCATTTGACGAGTTCTTGAATGCATGCACATAACTCGAGCACAGTTGGATCGTTTACTGATTTTTAATCAAGGTTTAAATAATATTTGCTTGTAAAGGACTAGTACTTTAATTATCAATGTTGTAAGGGCAGTAAATGAATGGTGAACGATAATTATCAATCATAAATTACAACGTAATTAAAATATTAAAGGAAAAGTGTGGTTTTTGCATGTAGTTCATTGCGGCTTTGCTACCTTGCTACCTGCTTGGGCGTAGTATGTAATATGTATGCAGACGCGTGTGTATGTTTACTGTTCGAATAACGATGCTTGAAACTACTCAAACGTCAACAGATAAGAATATTGTAATGAACACTGAAGTAATTAAGTATATATGAATTTGAGCAAACCCTTGGCTTTGGCTCTCATAATTTTTAAAAATTGTAAAAATAGATATATTTGTTCTTTTTCCAGCTTTTTAGGAAGTGAAAGACTTCACTTGTGATATTTCGAACCTTCTTCGTCTCAAAGAAAAATTTTTAAAAAAGGAAAGGAAGTATTATCACTAAAAATTCCTCGGCCTCAAAATTCCATTATGGCTGAAGATTATGTGCTACATTTAATTTATTTCCATATATGTATTGTGCGAGTACTAACGTAATTTTTTTTCAAAATATTAGGGGATATCTAAGTCAAGCATTTTTAAAAGATTTTAATAGCCTTATAAGTTTTATGTGATGCATTCCACTAGTTCGTAATCATTAATTTTGTGCTTATGAATCTAGGTTGTGTCTTATAGATAAGTTAAGACGTACCTCAGAAGTTAATGACAGTAGTTACAGTCTATTGCTGGTCAGCCTTGGCATGCAAATTAGTTATTTGCACGGTAGTTTTCACATGATTAAATAAAAGCAATACAGTATAAACAATTTTTACGAATTAGTTTTCTTTTCTTCTACTCTCCAAGTCTATGTCTTTCCCAGTTAAAAACACTGCGATCAAATCTGAAGAATCTTTATTGTTTTGTTTCATATCACATTAGTACTCATAATAATAGTTTTTCATATCTGTGAGCTTGTCATAATTCATCAGCACCGCTTATATGTATTGTTTTTTAACTCTTTCGTGACGTAAGGTTTGCTAATGCTCATGACGGAGCCTTTTTTAGTTAGCCATGACGGAATCCCACAGGTCTAATTCTACTGCTACTAAAAAACCACTACAACGTATGTCCCATGGGTCATCGACGAAAATCAGGTCATATTTTTTTTCACCATACCTTCGAGCTTCCGAAATACCGCTTCCATGGACTGTGTTTTAAAATATGAAGTCTCTACAGTTTGTGTTGTATTCCTGGGTTGCATTTTTCACTGCACTTATTTTTTTGTTATGTCGTAAAGACATAGAGAAAAACAGCATTTCTGTAAAATGGGAAACTCTCTTTTGTTCAAACATTTAAGTTTTCAAATACTTTCAAATCAGAGGCATAATATCACATTGTGCAAAAGAGTCATTCCAACCAAAAATGAAGGTAGAATTTATTATCTGCTAATTTTTCACACGCTTTCTCTTGTTCGGCATGTCATGCAGCCGCATAGATTAAGATGAATAACCCAACTAGACCAAAGACGTAAGTGGACAATGAACCCCCCAAAATGTAAACAATATAAGCCATGGCTGCACATCGACAGGCCGAACAAATATAATTATTGAGTTGAAATCCTAACACTATTGGCTAGATCACAACCCACATAAATATAGTAAAAACCTCAGACCGGAACAGCCCTCATAATGAAATTCAGACATAAAGAAAACGAAAAAAGGAAAAAAAAAGAACGCACGCCCTAGGTTTCGGCAGGCTTGAAAAAAAGTTTAGAGAAACCAAAGAATTTTTTTACAGAACAGTCTTTAGGTTATAAAACCACATTGGCTACACTGAGAAGGCTGTTTGTATAACTACTGAGAAACTTTGGTTTTCTGTTAATGAGTAATTAGTTATTTTAAGCTAATGTAACAGTTCGTTAAAGATTACCCAAAGCACGATTATTTTTCTATGATCGTTAATACGTCCAACATCTCGACCTCTCTAAAAAGGGTAGTGTTGGAAATTACTTTGAAAAAAGGTACTCCGCCTCATTTCTTAAGAAACATTGATAAGTAAAGAACCTCTCCTGTGGGTAAAAAGTTAAAAAAGTTAACCACTCAGCGAATTCTTCTGTGACAGAAAAACTCAAATGCTAATTCTATGGCGGGGGTCACATAGGACGTTTGAAATACCCGTGAAGTGAAACGCAGAACCGATAAGCACAGACCTAAGTTCATACAGGCTTTCTACACTAAACGATGAACCCGTGTGGGTAAAAGTGATTGTAAACAAATCAGTTGGACCGGTCAGATATGACGTTCCGCATGTAATGAAAAAAAACAAACGCGTTTCGAAGCGTGTGGAAAACGAATAAATGTCGCCGTTCTTAAAGTAGTGTGCCCTGAAATACCTCGGGGAGAGAGAAGTGTAGGCCTACTTTAAGAAATATTTTTTCAACAAATTCTCATTCTGATTAATTTTCAAAATATTTTTTTTACTACAAACATACGACAGTCTCGACCTAGCGTGCCGTTTCGTAAGCTAACCCACATGTCTATCTGAACTTAGGCTGAGATGCGTGTAGGTGCGCAACCAGCCGTTCTATGAAATAAAACAGTTTAAATTTTCATGGCAATAACTGTTCTGTTTCTTAAAGTAAAGCTTTCAAGTTTTGCATACAGGCTAACACCAATTTGCATGAGCGGTATAAATTTGTCAAAGATGTTTCCGTTTTTGGCGATTTCTCTTCTATATCTCATATCTTTTTTTCATTCACCATATCGTATTCAGCTTTTCTTATTTTAAAGGAATACGAATTAGGGATGAGATTTCAACAAGCGTAGAGGAACTTTCTGATGTCCATCTTAGTGAGATTTAGTCATTAATAGCCTACTAACAAATGCCTAGGCCTATTTACACTCTGACGTCTTCTCCAGAAATAGTACAGACTTTAAGCAGCAGCGCGTGAGTATGACGCGAACGTCTGTGGGTCTATTTTTAGAAACTGGTTTCATTATTTTTATAGTTTCTCAATCTGCTTTCCCGATTTTCACGTACGCGTAATGAGACATGGTGCGTGTGCTAAAGGTCTCTATTTTCAAGACAATACTACATTAAATAAACTGGGACTACTTGCTATGTCATCTAAAATTTACGCGATAGATTTATTTTGAAGATTACCTATTTATGTAGCTCTACAGTTTTGTAGTTTTAAATGTCTTTAAATCATTTATGAAATTAAGAAATTTACCGAAATAACACTCTAAAATCTAGGTCTTTATTACAATAAACACAATAGTATTTTTGAGTCTTGTCTTCTAGCGAAGGAACGCTATTCTTGTTTTATCTCTAATCTCATTCCCTATAAGAAAACCCCGAACACATTCGTAGAGGGAAAAGGACTGGTGGGCTTTACTTTAAAATGTAAGAAAACTTGACACGCAAAGCTTACGCCCTAAGGCTAAAACGAAAGGAAACATGACGCTAAAAACCTAGGCTAGATATATACCTTATCTACATTCTAGATCAAGACACTTTAATTTATCTAGATCTATTTCAAGATCTAATTATAAGTCATATTTTAGACACTAAATCTAGTTTCTACTTATTGCAGAATTTACCAGACGAATTTAGGAAGAGGGCAATTTGTAATTAACTTACGTGTGTTTTTTGTCTCTGTGTAAAACGTAACCCTTTTCGGTCAATTTTTGCTTATACTCAGTACGCTAACTTTATTTAACCTTACGGCGTCACCTTATTATCTCACTAGAAAAAATTAACAAAACTATTTATAGCATAAAAAGCAGCAGAGGTAAAGAATCGAAATAAAAAAATACTCTAGAATCTAATTTAAATGTCTGAAATGTGACTTGATAACCACAACAAGGCAACTCTCAGCAAAACCATAGAAGGTACTACTGGAAACGACAGAATGTGCAATTGCAAAAACAAAACCACATGCTCACTCAAATGCAGCTGCCTCCGAGCGGTTGTAGTTCTTGAAGCGACCGTCACACAAGAAAACACAATATATTGAGATAACGGAGAATCGGTTTAAAACTAGGTAAAACCAGCACAATTCCAGCTTCTGTTTAGAACATAAACAATACGCAACAGCCCTTAGCGAACACGTATGCAGACATAAGTTCTACGATAACATGGAACATACTGGAAAAAGACAAAACGATGTAACCTCTGCCTCACAGAAAAGTACACAATACAACTAAAAAACCCAGCCTTAACAAATGAAAGGAGACTATTTGTTTAAATTATCCTTACAGGAGAAAGCACCTACTCGAACAATACGACTGTAACAAGGCCGAAACGTGACGAAATTACTTGTCTAAAGAGTCAAGAGGCAAGAGGCGTATAAAAACTGCGTAGCTAGCCAAAAATGTAAATATTTTTGCAGTACTAAAATATTACTTGAATACCTAAAAAACATCTTGATCTAGACTTAAAATTAAGCCTAATTAAAATCAGTTTTAGCCTAGGTTTTGGCCGTCATGTTTTTTTCCGTTTTAGACTTAGGGCCCACAGAATATTTTCTGTGCTAGGGCCTAGCACAGAATGTAAAGTTTTATCCCTTTTCTGTGGGGCCTGGGCTCTGCATGTCGATTCAATTTCCTGAAGGGTGAACTGAACTGTACTGAACTTCCTTGAATCTCGATGAGAAATGCTAAAAAAGTATGCGAGGAATTTTTTTTACGAAAGACATAATGTTCACGTAAAAAAAATTTGGAGCGTAAAAACGCTTAAAAAGCAGCATTTCTAAATACTATAAGGCTCTTAAAAGACTGAACACACGTAGTGCCCATTTATCGAGATGAGCTTTATTTTCCTAGAGTTAGAAATAATGATACATCTAGATCTAGACCTAATGAACAAGAATCAGGTCGAAAACAGAGTTTTTACCGTTAGATACATATAGGAATTTTTTTTTGCTCAGGAGACCATGTGCAAGGGTAGTTCAAAGGGATCATGGCGCCAGAGTTCAAAGGGTGAAAAGAAACCAAATGGTCTTTTTGAGAAGGTGTTTTAAACACGTGAGCTTAAAAAAGATTGCAAAACTTGTATTACGCACCAATATATATATTTTCATCGCCTTTGCAGATATGTCATTCGTAAGGGATCAAATAGGAGCTTTTAAAGCACTCTTTCAATTCATTATAGTTTTATAATTTTTTCAGCTTGTTTTTATCCTTATATCTAACTACCATCAAATATTTTCCTCCCATCTTTTTTTTGTTTACATCTTTTTTATTCTGTCTTGCACAGAACCATTCAACCTCCATGATGGTTTTGGCAAGGCTTATGGAGAGGTCTGTAAAATAAAATGCCCAATCACATTACTGTTTTCATCTCTTGACATCTTGTTTATGTCAAATTGTATGAGATTCCATATACATATTGAACAACATCTATTTTTGTTGATTTTATTCTCTTCCCAGTGTCTACCACATAGCCTGGGAATCACATGCACACAATGATAATACCACAACCGAGGAACGCTTTAGTCTGATTTTACAGTTTTATAGTGTTTCTGTTTCTGCAAGTAAGTTTAAAGCGGGTCATTGCAGCTGAGATTTGAGCTATCCTGGAAAATTTCTTTCTAGCTTTGAATCTTCAGCTAAAAAGAGAGTTTAAATTTATTTGAGTACTGAGATGGTCTCTCTGTAGTTTTTCAGCTTTATCTATGGTGCCTGTAAGAAAGTTATGTTCTATATTTTATCTTCTGGGCATTGATTATCATACCGATGTCAGGTGATGCCAGTTCTTACCTACTTATGGGTTAACAATTTTTAGCCAGTTCATTGGTTTACTCTTTTGTCTATGTCTTGCGAAGATGTCAAGCAAAACGGAGATTTGTAAAATTTACTGTCCCCAAATATTTATTGTCTCCATAAATATTTCGTTGGTTTGTTGCATGGTTTGCTATGAAAAGCGAAGCCGTGGCGTAGGCTGCAACTACCCTAACGTTAGTCTAGAACCTATGTCATGAAATTACTCTCTTGCAGTTCATGATGGCGCGTTTGGTTTGGTTGTGTTCTCTTCGATCTTATATTGTAAAGGTCGATTGCTGGCTATAACACTTTGTGTATTGTTTTATGCCTCTTTGAAACCAATAAATACATTGCAGAGCTCCAGTTGTGTTAAGGATAGTTATCTTTGAGTTCTCTGGTTTCGAAGATAATTATGTGCTGTTGTAGGTCTCTTATAGCCTAAGCAGAGGCAAGGTTTTTTATGTTTATCTTATTCTATTAAAAATTTTCCATCACTGCTGGCGGATGAGTTTCATTAACTGGTGGCTCTGGCATTGTATTAAGTTGTTTTTTTTATTAACATGATGGCAAATGGTTCTGGCCAATACCTTGTATACCAAATATGATTTCAGACGTGATGGACCATACCTTTTAACATAATTTCCTTGGACTGTGACAAATATATTGAAATATTACCTAAACCTGCTGATTTGCCTGGTTTCAACTCAGTAACTGCAGCAATTATAGCATTCTATCGGAGTATAATATGGTTGGCTATGACTGTAGAGAGCATTTAGAACGCTTTGATCCCGAGTTGTTTCCTCAGAATACAGGAGACAAAATATTCCGATCGTTTTCTGCAGGTGACTCTATCTTCTGTAACACATTTTCCTTTCTTTGCTGTTACCCGAGGATATTTTGTGTTTTCTGTTATACAATTCAATAGACCTTCCATCTTGTTTTGTTTTGGAGTTTTTCTTTACTTTTCTCATAGCGATCGTCCATTCATACTTCGATGGCTCATTTCAAGCCTTTTTTGGTTGTGAGATTTATTTCTCAAAACCTTCCATATCCAATCTAAGCAAAGGGTTTCTTTAGCTGTAAAACAGCGTTTGCATTCTGACCATTTTAGATTGTAATTGTTTAATTAGCTCCCATAAACATTTCGCTTTTTACAAAAGTTAAGATTTTAAAATTTTTAGCCTCGAGATTTTCCTCTCTAGCCTAACAAAGCGTACAAGCACTGTGCCAAGATTTTTAGCCTGTTTATAGTTTTGTTCATAAAACTTGTTTTCCGCTTGATTTTTCAGTTATCGATTCGGTAAAACTTTAAACTCCTAAAAAAGTTAAACCTTTTTGCTAGGATATTACTACAACCCCACCCCACCCCACCCCGAGTAATGATAAGCAAGGCATTTTTGAAAAAGATTTAAAGTAGAGTAGGTAGGCTTAGTGATTTTTTTAAAAACAGGAGAAAAGAAGGCAATAAGTCTACTGCAAAAGGTAACCATGCTTTCAAATGCTTACTCTGCACTTAAGAGATTTAATGGGTTGTCTATTACAGGAAGCTTACGGTATTATTATTTTATCTACAAGACAAGGGAAGGGATGGGCAATTATTGTCGATTCGTTCTATACAATGTTTTCCGATGCGATTTCAGCTTGTACAAATTCGATCTTGACATTTAAAGTGAAATTTGTTCTTGAAAAATTAGAAGTAGTGACGCATGCTCCGTCGTTACCGGTGAGAATCTTGGCCAAAAGATAGTCTTTAAAATGCGAAAAGTAAAAATCCATAAATTGGTGAAACGCACAAAATTGCTTTCAACTTTTTATGTCCACAGCATAAATTCATGCTTACTTCAGTATTGGAAAAACACATGGCATATCTACTATTCCTGCTTCCTGAATGTTTGATGGGGAACTTAGATGAATACACTGTAAATAAAAGGTTGAAATGGTCACAAAATCTATAAAAAACCTACATCACATTTGTTCTCATTTATTCCAAACAAGTTCTTTTGCTTGCCTCGTTAATAAAAAAAAAGCATTTCAAAAACATTTTGCCACGAAACACGCCTAGAAAACAACTTACTAAGAACTGGTAGTTATTCAATTTACCATTTGTTCCTGTAAAATATCGAACAACAACAAAAAAAAAATTAAATGATTTAAATATTGCAAAGGTTTGAAATTAGCAGTGGAGAGAAGTAGGCTTTTTAGTGGAAATGCCCGAAATGTCTGCCTTTGGTATGATTCGAACCTTCGACTTATAGATGCTTCGGCACCCACCGCCTTGCCACTTAGAGAAACATAGCTTAAACCATGTCGCCGCTACGCTCCTTTATTAACAAATATGTCGATAGAACAGACAAACTTTATATTTCTGCCAATAACTTAGCTAGCCTAAAACTTTTGAATCTATTTATACATGTAATAACATTTATTATCCTAAAGTCTCCAGAAGTTAGAATTTTATGAAGACGTTTTTGTGTTTCCTAAGAATTCATCTTTGTAAGTAAACATAAAACATTTATCTTTTATCACATACTAGCTTGGTACCCGACTTCGCTCGGGTTAAAAATAAAGCATGTACATTGGAGACATAAATGGAACAATTATAGAGATAGAGAAAGGATGAGTTTATTTACAGCAGGCCTAGAACTGGAGGACACGTTCACAGAAAATTAGAGAAAACAACATTAATATGTTATCTTTAAAGAACACTTAGTCAATGTCTACAGGTAGTTTCTTGAAAACTGTTAACAGGTATATAGAGATAAATAAAACGGAGGCGGATTGATTGAAGTAAATGCTTTGATGGACGAGGCATCGACGGCGAAAGTCATATCACCCGATGGCAGGCATGCAGAATCCCCGAGGCCCGTGCACCGAATGTGAGTCGCCAGAGTTTATAGCCAGGCAGTGGTAACTGTATGCACATGGACACAGGTCCGAGTTCACCCACACACCTTGTGAACGTGCTCGTCCATTCATGGGTTCCTGTGTGTAGCATTGGTCAAATATTCCACCAGTCTTGCTGCATCGGCCTCTCAGACAGCAACCTTGGTTACCGAGGCAATCCGACGCAGTTTTGCACTGTTGGTCTTCTGGAGGGGCAGGTGGTGCTAAAACAGGAGCATCTAAGTTTTGGGTGAGCTGGAACATCAATGACGCAAACGGTTTTTCTTGTCCTGTAACGTCTACGCCTGGGCCAGGCTTGGTGCTAGGGGACCTCCAGGTTCCAGGTTGGACAGACTGACAGTTGACGAGACTCTGGAGGGAGCGGTAGAAACAAAGGATTGGAGACTTAGTTGTAGAAATTTAGAATTAGCCGTGCAAAGAATAATAAAGAAAATTTTTTAAAGGGAAAAAGCAAATAATAGCATGTACAACATATACAACGAAACGTAAACAAGATATTCGGCCACCCAAAGAAGAATGAACACAAGGAGAAAGTTGTGCTTAATTAGGTATTTATTATAATGAACTGTTTTTTTAAATTGATGAAGTGATATAAAAGTCCGGGAGAATTAAATTTTTAACTATATGCTTTGTAATCACCCTGCTTTCCCCACCCCCATTAACTTTACTATTATCACGGGTAGTTTCAATCACCATAAGAAATGAAGCTGCAGTGACCTAAAACAGCAGACTTTGGAAAGTGCATTAAATAAAAATAGTGGGGAAGGTACTAACTGGTCAGCTTTAGCACAACTATGATTCTAGCAGCTGTTCGTAACAACGATAGTTGGGAAAGGTGCAGAGGTTGATTTTTAATATGACTAAACCTATAGAGCACTGTATCTGTCCTAGATTACAAAGAAAATGTCAATATCTGCAGAAATATAGTAGTTATATAATACGTGGACAAAAATACCCGATCTCGTACAATAAGGGCAAACGGCTCCCTGTCATCGGGCGAAAAGAGCGTTCTATTTGCTGAAATGATTTAGCCCTTATCTTGAGGTCGTAACACACACTTTTTCGACGGCACACACGAAATAAATGACACGCAAAACCAAAGCCAGAGTCACGAGCTGTTTTGTCCTCAGTTGTAAAAAAAAGCGAAGAGGAAAAAGGAGTGTAGATGTACTGCGGCTTTTCACCAAATAACATAGAAACTTCTAAATCTAAATAGACTCAGATATTCTTAGCTCTGACCCAAATAACACCTAGGTCTAGATTCTAATCTATAAAAAGGCATTATTGGTTACACTGTGACATATAAAACCTAGGCAAGCCTCAAAAGTAAAGCGAACACGAATCAGAGAGAGGAGAGAGAGAGAGAGAGAGAGAGAGAGAGCGAGAGAGAGAGAGAGAGAGAGAGAGAGAGAGAGAGAGAGAGGGGGATGGGGAATAAGTCCGGTGGGTGAACTTGTCGCTAGAATGGAGGGGATGGGAAAACTTTTGTAAAACAAGGAGTAGTGCATGGAATAAAAACCAAAGACACAAATAGACGGAGACAAAATGGGCCTACCAAATATAGAAGAAGAATTCGATTATAGATATAGACAGGGCCTACAACATTAAAGGTAAAAGGGGGAGCAACTTTTGACATAGCTCAGTCTATCTCTTGACTTCGTACGGTACATCGCAAATAGAAAATAAAAAAAAAAATTGGCGACAAAAGGAAATATTTCTGTGCTGAAAAGTAAGCGTTCATTCTGGAAAAATAATACTAGAGCGGCCGTTAAGAAAACAAAGTCTACATAATAAGCAAGGCAAAAGCAATAGACGAAAAACCAGTCTCTCATTTCCGAAATGTGGCAAAAGGTGTAAAGGGGAGTCCTATGTAAAACGTTGCGAGAGGTTCTTTCATAAAGTCATAATGACCAGAGTGATAAGCAAGGACCGGGTTTGACAAGTTGTACCTGCCGAAGGTCACCAGAAAATTGAAGCTGAAGATAGGTTTGGAGATAAATAGTCATACGCCGCGAGCAATAGACGCTTTTAATCTATAAAACCACTGTTGATAAACCTGTTGGGAGAAATTTTAATTGTCGACCAAGGATCGTGGTAAGAGAATAGATTTGAAAGACGTGTAAAACACAAATAATACTTTAGCTGAAGACAGAAGGAACTTGTAAAATCTGCTTGACAATGACATCGTAGACACCAATGACATCAATAGACAGCCACATCTACTTTTCTTCCAATGCGACGTTATACTACAGACAAAAAAACTAGATCGATAGGTCAAATTGAAGAAGTTTTGATGCAATAATGTTTGCTTGGATTAAACTGTCCTAGGGCATCTACCTAAAATAAATAAAGCGTTATCCATGTATTGGAGAACAATCTCGTGAAAATATTCAGTCTGCTTGAGGCAGAAAAAAACCCCAGAAATTTATAGTTCAACAAGTAGTGGTGACTATGATGTTAAATATCAAAAAAATATCAGAACAGTTGAAAAAAACACCCTCCCCTTTCGACAGAAAAAAACTCAATCATTTTGTAACAACATAATTGTCTGATAGAGAAAAATACAACAAAAGACAACATGATATTTTGAATGGAAAATATATAAGCTTGTATAAGCAAAAAAAAAAAGAGGCCGAGATGGGCGGCATATCACGATATTCAATCTGTTCTACTAAGATGCTATTTTTGTTTTGTAAAGAACATCATTTTTCTTACTATGACCCTGTAAACAAAGCGGATCGGCTCAAATAGTGGCCTGAATATAAAATTGTTT
>BMAT01001684.1:865584-875928 GCA_019649035.1 Elysia marginata | reverse complement strand
AAGATCAACCGACGAGCTTCAAGGTCAGAAAAAAGGCAAAAACTTTCCACAATAACACCTTGGAATTTATAGGCTGTAGTAGTGGAGAAGGAGAATGTACATGAATCAAGACAGCACTCAGTAAAGACAGTTTTATCATTGTGGCAATGTGGACAATCTTGATACAATTCTTTTTCAGAGCCATTTTGCAACAAGAAGACAATCAGAAATTAAACAATAGGTCCTTGAAGGATTTTATAAAATTAAAATTTTCTGTAATGAAAATGTCGTTGAATCATTTAAAGTCTCTAAAATGTATGGTTTCACTTTTTTCCACTTTGACATGCGCCCAAAAAACTGCTTTGTTTTCTTCATTTACAAGGTGATTTAATTTAGTGTGTCTTAAATACACTTTCACTTTTTACATAGGCCTACTAACAATAAAACTCAGACATAAATTCCGTATTTAACTCAATTGATACTCTGTTCAAATGGCAACTGATTACAAAAACCACAACTAACCAGCCGGATCGTTTTATAGAAAACATAACCAAGGCAAATAAAACCCAGACAAAAAACAAGAATTCAATAAATAGTCGAACAGACTATACGTATTGACAAAAAGACAGAAACGAAACTGAAGGTATTTTTTACACTTCCGCTTATTAAGGATCTTTCAGGGAGAGTTTTCGACAAATCTACAAGAGCAAAAGATATGTGGTTATCTATGATTAGCAATTAGGTTATGTTTTTTTTGTCAATCGCATATTAACAATATATAATTGGCATAGCCTAATCTAAGAAAAAAAATAATTCAGTTGAAAACAGCAAATATTTACTTGATACTTACTAGAGTTGCTGTTACCAACGTCAAGATATTCCGAAGTTCCATTGCAACTTTTCTATATAGCATTTTAAAGACAAGAGCATAAAATTGGCTAATTCTTATAAGAAGTTCTGATAAAAAATAGCCAATTTCACGAGCAGGTCAATATCTTTCCTCAAACAAAGAAACATACATTTATGTAACAATGAACAGCAGGCAAGGCAATGGCAGTCCCTCAAAGCAAATACCATTGGTGCTTAGTGGTTTCTCAGAGCCATCCCTCATTGGCCACTACACTTTCATGCTCGATGCTGACTTTCTTTTGACCACAACAATTGTGATATTCGTACAAAAATTGACCCAACACAATGAAAATATAATGTTGATCATTGATTGTAAAGATTAACACAGATAAAAGTCGCAGACTAAGACAATTTCTCTACAACTGACAGCAAATTTTACAAAACATTGTAATAGACCCTGTACAGTATATCTATCTATCATTCACAATGACAGGCCATTAATACCGAAACTGTCAACCACTATCAAGATAGATCACTACAATAGGCGGGAGCACACATTCTTCTGTCTTTACCTGTAATACTCTAATACAAAGAATTCGGCTGTGGTAAACGCCCAACAAGTAATCTAACAATTTGTGTCTCTCATTCCCTTGAACAAAATTAAACATCGATTTAAAATTTACCTCATGCATAATTTTTTAAGATTTCTTTTCGGTTAGCCCAAATCGTAAAAACGAGTAAAATTATTGTCTTTGCCAATGCAGTTGTAAAAATGGAAAGTTAGGTGTTTTTAAGGCTACCGTACTAAAAAAGTAAAAATTAGGTGTTTTTAAGGCTACCGGGCAAAAATATGTAAAATTATGTGTTTTCAGGATACCGTACTAAAAAAAAAGAAAAATTAGTTGTTTTAAGTCAACCGTCCTCCTACTAACAAGGGATCAAATGTATGCACACCCTCCAACAAAAATGTTCTATTGCTCATTTGTACTTGTATTATTATCAGTATTATTATTATTACTATTATTACTATTATTATTATTATTATTATTATTATTATTATTATTATTATTATTATTATTATAATAATTATCAGCCTACTTAACAACGATTAAGTGTGAGACGGAGTTGACATGTTAAACTTCTTAACTTGCATTCATAGTTTATATTTTCTCATTTCATCGTTTATAAGCTTACATTTGTACTTGTATTTTCCATATGACAACACTCGTGAGATTGAACGATTTTTAGATACCTGTATGAAGTTAACAGGGGAGAGTAGTAGGCTTTATGTGCAAATGGCCGAAATTTTGCTGCATTTAGTATGTTTTGAGCCTTCGACACAATGCAAACTTAATGTTCAATCTTTTTAGGGAATCTTTCAATCGTTTCATTGCGCCCACCTTATCTGCCTCCACTATTTGTTCTAACACTCATGAGCACAAAAAAAAACAAACTACAACAACAAAATAAAACAAACAAGCAAACGAACGCACTTATGAGATAGGAGATATGAGATTATAAAAAAATAAAAATCTGAATAAATCT
The DNA here is from genome assembly GCA_019649035.1 of Elysia marginata. Classification (NCBI taxonomy): domain Eukaryota; kingdom Metazoa; phylum Mollusca; class Gastropoda; family Plakobranchidae; genus Elysia; species Elysia marginata. The sequence goes on along the minus strand of BMAT01001684.1, from coordinate 873,555 downwards.
TTATTTCAACAAAAACAATTTATGATGATTTTAAAACTTATAGACCATATTTCATGAAAAGAATTAAAAAAAAAAAATCGACGGTTCAACAAGGAACAAATTTATTGAATTATCATTTTAGAGAAAGTGCACGAAAAACTCATTTCTGAAGTTCTAATTACCGCGCCATTTCTCTATTAGAATTGAGACTACGGGTAATACCTCCCACACTTACCCTCAGCACTTCCCTCATGTGGATTATTTAGCATTTAGTTGTTCTCCTCTCTGACTTTGGAATAGTTGAAAAATTCAGAGCTTCTTCCCAAAAAGTTTGTAAATTACATGACGGGGTTAATTAGAGCAAAGCTATGTGAAAGGGGTTAAAGAAAAAAGCGAGATCATATCTTAAGTCACTTGGTGTAGTTAATCTTTCTTTGTTAAACTTTTTTGGCACTGCTTCTTTCCTCTTATTTGTTTTATTTCATACTGTCTTTCTAACATATTCAGACGAAGTCATGTAATGCAGCTAAGGCAAAACATTCTGTCAGATTAATTTCACATAAATCAAAATTCCTATTGTAAATACAAATGGACAGAGACGATACATGAATGGGCATTGTTTTTTTTTTTACAAACTTACTTGGCGAGAAAGAAATCAGATTCGGACATTTACATGGTACATCTGTTATTACAGAGTTTAAGCAGCAGCACGTGAGTATGACGCGAACGTCTGTGGGTCTATTTTTAGAAACTGGTTTCATTATTTTTATAGTTTCTCAATCTGCTTTCCCGATTTTCACGTACGCGTATTGAGACACGGTGCGTGTGCTAAAGGTCTCTATTAACAAAGGAGTCCCGTGAGAACAGGTAAGAAGAAAAAAGACAAATTACCTTTTAATCCTCTTTTTCATACATTGCCTTGTAGGTCATTTTATTTTATTTAATTGTTTGACCACTAAACAGCTGCTAGGAGGACGCTTCAACATTTTACAATATTCTGTCTTGTCATATTTCAAAAGCCATTGAAAGAAGTTATTTAATTAAAATATTATAAACTTAAAAACAAATATTCTCTTATGGTCGGCGTTGTCAGTTATGTACATTTTAATTAGTACTGGTAATGATTTTCCAGCAAGCCTTTTCCAGTTTTGTCCATTTCACACTTTGTAAATAACAACTCCAACAATCATAAAAAAAAATGGACACACAAATCTTTGATCCTGTTACAATGATTATATCAGTAGACACAGCCTATATCATTAAATAAAAATATTAAGCAACGTTAATCATGTAAACAAACAAGATACCCCCCCTTCCCCATCAGTTTACGACAGATAATAAAAAACTGTTTAATTTACATTAATATATATATATATATTCATATATTATCTTACATGCTTTTAAACATATCATTGGGCCTTTTACTTCATATCGGCAAAAAAGAAACAAACCTGGAAACAGCACTTACAAACAATTAGTAAGATCTAAAATGTTATTGAACGAAAACAATGCAAGATTACAAAAATGAATTCGATTATGCTAATTACAACAAATGATGGATTACTTAAACAATAGTGCTAAGAGATCTTTAGCTTTAAAAGTCTTGGACCAGTGCAAATGAGTTTGAAGTCTGATACTGTGATTTGAGAAAAGGCCCCTTGAGATCAGATCTTTTTTCCTCTTTTTTTTTTCTATACATCTTCAATCAAAAGAATATCTTTCTAGAATAATTAGGTACTTTCATGCAGTTGAAAGTTTAGAAAAATGAATTGTTTCAAATATCAAAGCGACTTGCAACTCATTTGCAGTGGTTTTGAGGCAAATCATGATACAAGTTGTGATAAACTCTCCTTTTACCGTGTTTATTTTGTATTATTGCAACATTTCAAATTACTGAGATCAACAATGAGATCATGCAACAATCAGCAATAAACTTGTGTACAGCCAAGTTGTTATAACATGTTTTTCCATAATCGAGAATTCAATGCCATTCATAAAAATGACAATATAGGCGTACTATATCTCTAGTTCAAACTATATGTAAAGAATTTTACATCACCGTGTTTGCCATTTAACAAAAAAAATTCCTAACTTTCGATGTTACACTTCCAAAACACGAAAGCTCTGACTATTTTTTTTCAGTTTCTGCATCAATATATTGGCAGTTGGAGAGGTGAAGTCAATTAAACTGAAGATTGTACCAGTTTTATAAATAAAAAGGGGTTAGGAAAAATGTCTAGGCATCAACTATTCGTGTAACAAATTATAGGTTGTTGACGTGACATCTTCCTGTAAGGCAAGGTTAAATTTGCTAAGACATTTTCTTCCTAAAGCATAAAAGGCTAAAATCTTGCGTCTTTTTCCAAGTCCAAAGTGATCAGAGACAAAGCACACACCTTAAAAACTGAGGAATTGAAAATAATTTAAAATATGACAATGTGATGGAAGTAGAAAAGACATGTGTTACAGTTATTTTGTAACTATGACAGAAACATAATAAATATTCCTACACCTAAACTGAAATTTGCGCTTTCCCTCAAATATCCCATATGTCAAGAAGTAGGCCTACAATGTACTGTAAGGTTTAGTGGTCAAACGTTAACAAAACTTATTGCGAAGGCTTGTATATGTACAAACGTAATATGCAAGTAGTTTTTTCAAATTGTTTTTATTAATTCTAAAACTCAGAAAGCATGTTTCTGTGCGTTTGAAAACTACATTATCAGATTTTTTCTTTCAGGAACATATAGCTTAGAAACTGACAACATGTTGAAAGGGGCAGTCGTTCACTGCTAATGCTGGATAGATGAAGTATTAACTATCTAAAAACTACCCACTAACAAAGAACAAGGTAACCAAGACACTTTTAGTAGTCGTTTAATATTTCATTTTGCATAAAAGTGTATAGATAAAGATATAAGTAAAGATATAAGTATAACAGGTGTGTATACTGCCTTGGTGATGTATTAAATACCAACCGTTAGATCTGTTCAAGTTTTTCTTTCCTGATAATGATAAAGATTTCAAGGAAAAGAGAGACAGGAAATATCACAAGACACAATGTAAAAGCTGAGCAATCATTTGGCTTTATTGCAAAATATCCCATTATTTTCATCAACAATTAAAACCACAATGTTCATAATTATTAACAAGAACTAAAACAAAACAACACTTAGAGGAGAAAAAGAATTGTTAGCTGTTGCAGGCTCGTTTAAGAACAAGTAAATACATGCAAGAATATCATGCAAAATTCTCAGAATTTTAACTTGAATACATGTATTAACAAAACTTTTCTTAAACAAATTCTTCATACTTGATAAGGCCAAGGTTCTCAGAAAACAATTATCCAGGAACGGAGAACTCAATAATTTCAGTTCGTTCAGTCTTGAGCTATTACTTTAATTAGGAGTTCGTTATCTGACTTTGTAATGTCTGCCTTCGTATTTCAATAGATATTTTTGTGATGCATGGTTATTTTTAGGAATCTCTGGAATCACGAACTTAAAAAATCGTTTTGCTTCACCTATCAGTGTATTGCTAATGAAAACCAACTGAGAAAATATAACCAATTTGGTAAATACCAATCTACTGCTCCTCCTCATTCCATAAATAATATGCTCCCAAAAAGGTTTTTAAAACAAATTGTACCTGTTAAACAATTTGTTTCCAGAACTGAATTTTTTAAAAACCCTATAGTGTTCAGACTGGAAAAAGTTCGTTGCATTTTATAACGGTAAAACATTGTGGAATTATGGACAGTATATGTGTGGGCCTTCTATGCTATATATTTCGAGACAACGATATTGAGAAAAGAAATAAAATAATAACCAACAGATAACCAATTTTAAATTAGCGCAGGCCAAAAGTATAAAAAACTTCTGAGTGATTAGATATCTTACATCGTCATAGGCAAAGGTACAATTGCCAGCTTCTGCTCCGCCGTGAGTCAGAGCATCCCTTTTTTTGAAGGCATCTGAGAGCGCAAAAGAAAATACATGTATTCAGAACTAATAAAAGTAAGTAAAAAACCGTTTTATATAGCACCAAGTACACTAAAATAATCTAACCGCTTTACATGGGTTTAACAACACGCCATTATCAATCAAAATTATCTCCTGAACCCACAGAGGCGTATCAGTTAATTCGCAACTACATTGTGAAAAAATATTTCACTGTCGATTGTCGGGTACTCATTTAATGCCTGAGTGAGGTGAGGGTGTGTGCGTAAAAAGCCATTCCCTATCAGGGTTGTAAAATGGCTAAAACCTCACAATTTTGTGTTTATAGGCACATGCACCAAAATCTGATCATTTTCAGGCTAAATAATAGACAAATTCTTTTTTTCCCGTCGTTTTAGTTTTTTTCTTTCTATATACGCTGACTGGCGAGCGAGAAGCGAAAGAATGAGATATAGTCGCCTTACTGGAACTATGTAACCATCACAATTTCCAGTCTCTATCGAGGCAAGACACAAACTATCGGATTTTGTGAACGCACGAGCCAAAAGATCTATTTACCCCTCAGCTGCTTTAGATAATATTGCAATGGAACTAATCTAGACTCAACTGTTTTAAATCCACATTCTGGTATTACAAATAAAATATTGTCACAGAATTAAGATGTAGATGTATTTTATGAACATAATCTCGCAGTATATACAGATGGTTCAGGGCTAAAAGAGAAGGTGGGAGAGGAAGAGGAAGACACGCATCTAAAAAAAGAGATGTAAAAACAGAGCAAGAGAGAGAGAAAGAGAGAGAGAAGGAGAGAGAAAGAGAGAGAGAGAGAGAGAGAGAGAGAGAGAGAGAGAGAGAGAGACTATGGCTATGATAAAGATGCGAATAAAATACAAACGGTTATACGAAGATAAAAAAAATAAAAAAGAAGGCGTTGAGAGGAAACTCAAAGACAGAATTAGATGCGCAGAAGGTACGCCTATGGAAAGAAGAAGACAAACCCAATGTAGATAATTCATCATAAGGACAAAAAAGGGAACTTTTTAATTGGAGGCTAGCCCATTCTTAAAGCCGCGAAATCGCGGGCACTTTAATAGCAATTTAAAATTATATAGCTATAATTGTATCGCTTACCTGTGTATGCCCTTAATCTCACTGATAGAGACACAAAATCATCGAATGCAATAATGCAACGGCCGTTAGGGGGCACCACTCTGGAGTATCGTTTTAAAATGGTCTCCATGGTCTGTGGTTGGATCTGATAGCCTTTGAGAAAGAGAACAATAACAAGCTGAAGCTTTTATCATACTTTCCTCCCAAGTGCATTGTATTTAAAATCCAAGACAAATTCAACAAGCGTAGACATTATAACCCATATAATTCATCTTATTTCAATTTTCCTTTAACTAGGTGGGAAGAGTACAGAGCGTTTGTATATAGCGCCGGATCCACTAAAATACTCTAAGAGCTATAATGGGTTCTCCGATAGGCTACCGCCAAACAAATTACCTTCTCAACTCATTGAAGAGCAGCAGTTGAAGAGCATTACCCTAGCATACTGACATTCACTGCCCACAGCATGGTAACCGTTTAACGCCTGTGAGTGGCGAAGAATTAAGTGTTAACAACAGCCTTTCTCAAGAGATAAACGCCGACCTGCCGAACGCAGGGCTTGAGCCCCTTTTCAGTGTCTACCGTCAGACCACGAAACCATTGCAGACATTAGCAGGAAAAATTACAGCTTTGTGAAAAAAGCACCTTCTCCTGTAAGATCAGGGTTGATCCTGTTTCACCATGAATAGATCATTGAAGTGTGAATGCTTTCACGTAAGGCAATGATTTAGTCTGTAAATCCCCACCTTCGCGAACTCTTGACTTAATTGTACTTCATATCATTTGCAAAATTAAGTATACGAATCTCTATTTGGACTTTCTTATTGTAGCAAAGATATGTAGTGCGCTCAGCTCACTAAGAAATACGCGAACACAAAAGCTTGAACCGCATTATTTAATGTACGAAACTTGTTAAGGTACAAAGTATAGAGATATATTGGTGTCATATCTTTACTTTAAGTTTATTTTGTTTCGGTTTGTTTTTCGAAAACCTTTTCAGAAAGCAACAGTTTAAAAACTGCTTATCCAACAAAATGCTCGTTTCGAGCCGACAAAAATCATTTTGTTGCGATTCTTGCATCAATATTATTATTTGGAGAGAAAAATGTCTAGGCCGCGTGCTGGTCTGATCATGTGGATGGAAGAAATACGATTTTGAAAAAAAAAACAACAACATTTTATGAGTAGTCCATTTCCTGGATAAATCCCCAGAAGCTGTAATAAAATACAAAGATTCCGTGACATAAAAACAAAAAAGATCAACCTCGTAATTGGTTAATAGCTTAGCCCGTCATTTCAGTCGGCCAAAATGAAGCCCGACTTACACATATGATGCACCTCTCTAAGCTATCTTTTTGAAATGCACAGCCCCTAGAAAGTTTCACGCTTTTAATACAGGTGAGTGTTTACCTTCCATCAACTGAAAAAACTGATGTAAAACGAAAGATATAAACAAAACCAATGAAAATAATGAAAGATGAAACACACCCTACTTGGAAATATTTTGTATTTCCCTCCACACGGACGGCACCTAAAACATTCAAAGACACTAGCTGATTTGTGAACAGCTTCTACCCGCAAGCTGTCAAAACATTGTAACAACCCTCTTTTTATCACAATAATTGAAAACATTAACATCAACTAGGTTGTATTTGACAGCAGTTGATTACTTCAGAAATATAGTTTTTATTATCGTATTGAGTATTGTATTATTGTGTAGACTATTGATTAATTATATATTACTTTGTAACGTTACAACAGGAGCTCTTAAATGGGTTTAAAATAGGCCATATGTATTATGTATTATGGGATATTTAGATACAAAGTCGTTCTCAGTAAGTGAAAATCTAAGTAAGAGAGTTACAGTCTGCTTGAATTAGGGAGTGAGAGAGGTGTTGCTATGACCATCATTGCTGTTGATATAGCTGTTGTCATTTTTTTATTCTCAGCATATTGTTACTATTTTATCAATCATTGATCATTATTAATAAAATTATGTTTATTATAATTTTTATTATTGTTTTTATTATAACTATGATTAAAATAATTTTTCTTTTTCTTTTTCTTTTTATAATCATGTTATTGTTGTTGTAGGTTATTGCTGGTTTTGTTGGTGTTTTTTAAATGAACTTATTGGCCTTTTATCGTAACCCTATAATTGCGTTGATGCTAGCATTAAGCTTTTCACAATTTAAATTATTTTCAGTATGTGATCTGTATGTTGATTGAGTTAAAATCAGTATTAACTCACCCACACGTCTAATCAAGAGTAAATTGTTTTTCTCTATAACTTAGTCTTTGTTTCACATTTGACTTTCATCGACTAGGCCCTTTAGCACCTGTTAACAACAAGATCAGGTATCGGGAGTTTTCTGTTTCTGCAATAAACTTGAAATAACGTGAGACATAAACTATCAAAAGTTACTCTCACAATGGTCACATACTTAGAAAAGGATTCACACCGAGAGAGAGAGAGAGAGGGAGGGGGGGAGAGAAAGATTGAAACAGAGAGAAAGGGAGGCATAGAGCCAGAGATAGATAGATAGATAGATAGATAGATAGATAGAGAGATAGATAGATAAACAGAGAGAGGGGGGAGGGACAGAAAAACAAAAAGGAAACATACAGCAAGACAAACACAAAGAAAAATGAATAGACAAATAGATGGCGCTTGATCAGATTTATCAAAACGAGGTCCATTTCATAAGTAAGTTTTTATACCCTGAAAAATCGAAACCACCGGTACTATGTGCATGAAATCGTGCACACATAAACACCAATAGTTCTACGCCATACGGATACAAAATGGCATCCATTTAAATTTTTTATAAACCTTGGTGGGAATAACAACCTAAAACAAGTCTCATCATCATAGCGAACGTTTTCAAGATTGAACATCAGTCCCATTTTCTAATTTTCGGGG
>BMAT01001684.1:826667-840330 GCA_019649035.1 Elysia marginata | reverse complement strand
AAGTTTTATTATCAAAATAATGGTACAGCACACTACACTTATTCAAAATCTCATCAACATTTCTTTTGATTTGACTCACTTTAAAAGGCTGTCATAATTCTTTTTTAATGTTATTGATGCACTTTTGCTCATATCAACATGCTACAACATTTATTTCTTTTAATTTATTGTAGTTTACGCTCTCTTAAGAGATAAAACATAACATTCTGTTAAGTCCCCACCCATGGCCAAGCTTTTCAGCTTGCGCATTTTCATCCGTTTACCCCATCTATTGAAAAGGGGTTTCTACCTTATGTGTTCCTCAGACTATAGACAGTGTGAATGAAACTTAAGTTGAGAACAATGTGGCAAGTAGAGACCACCTTGACTTTAAGATCATTTCTTCCTTATAATTTGACTTTCTTTTGTTTCGACTTGAATGTCGCGGGCCTTTGAATGATTTATTAATGAAATCTAGTGTGAGCCTATCTAATTGAGACATTCTGATTCTGCCATGTGACCAAAAAGTCTGAGCTTTACAAGGCGACTACAGTCATGTCACTTTTCTATCTCGAAATGTCTAAATGCTTGTAGCTCTAAATTGCTGTAAAATCTCAGAGTATGAGTGTCCAAAACTTTGAGTTAACTAGCTAAGTCAACGTGCTGACTGTAAATGCTCAGATCAAAGCCTACCACCTATGCTGCTCTCCAAAGGTTAAGTGAAATATATCCAAAAATCGAGATTTGGGAGTTTTTGGTCCCTAGAGCTAATTTGACATTTATCTTTTATGTGTCAAACGGGACCGGCTCTGTGGCCTAGTGGTAAGACACTCGCTCAGAGATCAGAAGGTGGGTGGTTTGATCCCCGTCCGAGTCAACCCAAGGACTTTAAAACTGGTATTAGCAACTGATCCGCCTAGTGTCTGGCATTATGGATTTAGTGTTAAGTCTGGTCGGCCCGGTGTCAGGATCATGTGACTGGGTGTGGTGTATGCAAGTGCTCCTAACGCCACAGCGTGGCAGGAGGCTTTTAATTGTCCCCAGCGCTTTCTCTGATATAACATCCAAGTTGGATGGGATGTTAAAATTCAAACAACCAAACCACACCTGTGTCAAACGGAGATCGGATTATCGCCTTCAGAGATACCTTCTTTTGATGTTAAAACCGGTTTAAGCAACTTGCTGATCTAGATTGTTTAAAGGCAAATCAGTGTTATAGTCGCTTTGCCTTTAGGCTAAGAGAAAATTTCATGTTTTTAAAAAATCAAAATAGTTTTACTTATATCATATTGCCTCAGCTTAGAGAAAATCAAGTTGACTATCTCTATGAAATAGGTGCATTTTAAAAGTAATGCTAGAATCAGCTCAAAACTACTTTCTTATTGAACAATATGCAAAGTAGTAAGCAAAAGTTTTGAGTGCATACATCCTCTTTTTCTAGCCAGCACAAATTTAAAGTTCTTTGCTCTTTTTTCTGTGAAATAGTTTAATAGTAATCTATACATCACTTCACCTTTTAACGACAATATATTGCAGTGCAAATAGCATTTCAACATGTATGTTGTGGCAAATAATTCTCTTTAAACTCATGGCCAAAGAAAGAAAAAGATGGCGCCCACAGAGTTCCAATAAAACTGCTTTTCATTATTGAAAAGCTGCAAAGTATTGTCATTTTCAAAACATTAAAACCATAACGACTTTTATTAAAAGGTGTGAAAGATGATTTACTTGGTCCAGAATCTTTAGGTGATAATAATTACTCTTAACGTCTAAATTGATATCTAACAAACCAAGTTATATTTTCCATAATGTTTAAATTTTCCTACATGCCAAGACTTCATCATTAAAACAGACTGTTTTACTCCCAGATTTAGTCATTAAGACAAAAAAATATTGTAGATTTGACTAAAATTTTGCTTATCTTTACAAGTGGTGTAATTATCACCCATAAACCACATTACACTTCTTATTACCTTAGCCACTTAATCTGTAAAAAATGATTTAACTTTAACACTATGGAGACAAGGAGGCAAGTGAGTGTCACTAGTTTTACTTCCAAGTTGCTTCCCTTGTGTTGGTGACAGTTGAAACATATTGTGCCCTATTCAGTTTGTTACTTGAAAAAAAAATTTTTAGTGGTTTGAAGCATAATGTCATTGCGTTTTGTTACACTGTGTAACTGCCTACATCTCAAGGAAAAGCCACCATCATATTTATATGGTGTGAAAGTAGTCTTTTACAAGACATAGGCTGATGTTTTTGTTCTAGAAATAACATTGTTTCTTACACTTTACATTTTGAAATTGTTTAAACAGTGAAACATCTAAAGTAAACGACTTTTGTTGGGCTTTTGTTCACACTTCTGTATATTAACTGTATACACAATTATATTACCCCCTCCTGTGTTTGGCAGATTTATGAACTTGACACCCTCATAGTGTCTTGAGCCCCTTTTCTCCCTCTATAAAGCCTCTAATGGTTGTACCACCAACTATTCATATTTACTTGGCGATGTCACTTATTATTAGTGCATGGAATCAGTATCAACCCATCTCTTTGCCAATTTTCTGTCTTTTCCAGCATCATTCGAGCTCTAAGGTTTCTCTGGTCTATCAATTTAGGTTAAAGCACGCTTTTGTTTTACCTCTAAGGCCATACATGCTCAATTTTAATATGATAAAACCATAGCAAGGTTCCTTGGGTTTTTTTTTTCGCATTTGCTTTAAAAAAATTCTATCCTAAAGATCCCCAGCGCACCCAAGAGCATGCTGAAGTCTGGGCAGTGCAAAACGCATTTGACTTCACAAACTACATAGTCATTTTGCGCTCATTGGTTAGACAGTTTCAATTTGACGAAATGCATGCATTAAAAAATTAAAAAATTAACAACTCTTCAAGATCACCCAACATCAAAGACTGAATTATACATTGTTTATGAATCCATTAATTACTTTTCTATACATTTGAATGCATGCACCCAAAGGTCCAATCATTTCACAAAGATTGCTTGAAACCGAAAAATATTGATGCGTTCAATGTACCCCATGGTGTATAATTTTTCTTCATACACAGAGACGACTACAAATGCAACAGATTGTTTTAGCTGACAATGATCCTTTTAAAAATCCCAGTTATTGCACGAAGAAGCTTCAATAAAATGAGCAAGAACCGCAGCAGCAGCAGCAGCAACAACAACAACGACAACAATTTACCATCTAAAACTACAACTGCTGCATACAAAACAAAAAAACACAAATGTACCTGCAGCCTTTATGAGATCAGTCCAATTTGCTTCGGTTATTATTACCATTTCAAGTAACCAGTCACAACTCACACGTTGGAAAATTCATATTCCGACATAGTTTTTATCTCATGAATTTTGATGACGTTACAAGTCCCATACATTATCACCCGGATTATTTCATCATTATTCAGAAAATAACAAACCTGGCTTTCTCTCCTTACAACGGCAATTTAAGGACATGTAAAATTTGTTACTTTCTGAAATTAATGTTTCCATCCGACTTGTCTCTCTCTCTTCTTTCACTCTCTCTCTGTCTCTCTTTGTCTCTCTATTTACCGTGTAGCTTTCAAAGCTGCACTCTTTTAAAATGTATTAGCCAGTACCGCACATGGTCTCTAAATGTCACGCTTTGTGCTACACAACAATCAATATGGTCAGATTAAGGCAACGTTGATGGTGTTGTAATGTCAAGCTTTGTGTCACAGTGCAACCAATGGTAAGATTGGAGCAGGCAGTTACGCTGATGAAGATAAAGCTACACAATGAAGGAGGCCATTCTTAGTATCAAGACGTTAATGTTGCAAACTTTTTCCACCTAATTGTCACATCTCTTGCGCTTTCCTTATTTGCTCTATAATGTAACGGGAAGCTCGCGTGTAATTTTCAACAGTAATGTATAATTATTTGCTTTTCGTGTTACCGCAAGCGCGAAACAAGTGAACTTGAAGGAATAGGAAGTAAAGAATATTCGCAAATAGGCCTAGATGTGGGTATTTATTTTTCTCTCTCTCCCCCCTTCTGTTACAGTAACATTTATAGTATTTTCTGAATCACCCATACAAGTTAGGCCTACGGATAAGTGACGATACCAAAGTAGGCAGACATGTACAAATATAGCGTATCCAGAGCACCCTAAAGGAAAGGCAAAATACTGAATAGTAAAACCCAAGTTTCTACCGAGATTCCACGTACTATGAGCAAAATATGACGGTATCTCTGCCGTAAGGAATCTTTTATTTTGTAATTTCTTTAGACCCCATCGCTCTACAATTATGTCTTACAAATCGTAGGCCTCAGAGATGCTAATCACACAAACGCTTACAAAACTCGTATAAGAGATATTTGCTGCTGTGAAATTGAATGTTACTGAAAGCAAGCTGTAATTTTCTGTTATCTATCTCTGTTTAACCGAATTTCCACTAAGCTATCTCTTTTGGTGCTGTATGATTAGCTCCTGTCAACAAACTGGTGCTTGTTGACCGAAATAATGTTATGAATTGTGCATAATTAAAATCAATACTTTATTTTAGCACCAGCGTGTGGCTCTAAAATAGCCGGTAGTAGCGCATGCATATTGCGTCGAACAAGGCGCGCGTGTTGCGCTTTGTTCAAAGTAGGTAAAAATAACGGTAGCGGTAAACACCCATAATAATTAGATCTTGTGTTTCATACCGAACTAGAGGCCTAGGCTTTTTTTTTTCCAGTGCACTTTTCCCGTGCATGTGAACGAGAACTACTTAATTTTGAGGGACCTAAAATAGTCACACGAGCTGATAAGGAACGAGGCCATTCTTTGTAAACAAACACACAGCAGATTTTCAAACCCAAACCCTTGTTAGAGATAACAAGAATTGGTGTGTGTTGAGAGAAAGATGTGTCAGAGGTCAGGGTCAAACTTGTTCAGCCAGGCGGAGAGTGACAGTGTTCTGACTGACAATGACTAGTGGCTACAGACAAGTTTTGGTACATTACTTTCTAGTGTCTTCCTCTAGTTTCACTAGGCAGTGTTTCGATTCCATATTAATTCGTGCCGTGTTTTATCATATATCAGGTTTGTTCGGGACTTATTAATTTAAAACACGACCTTAAGTTCAACGGTTATTTATCGTATTATTTTAGTTATGTTCCATCTAGCGCAACCTATTTTGACTGACTAAACCTGCTAGCATTAATATCGAACCTGCGAGTTTACATATAATTCAATAAAGTTCATTTCGGTTGTTTAACCCCTTAATACAATGTTGTGCTAGTCCAACCTCTAAAGATTAGGACGCCCAAAGCGAAAAAATGGGAACACCTTAGATACTGCCCTAATCACTGCTCGATCGATAGGGCGGTTAAAAGCTATGCTGAAGGTGTTGGATTCGATTCCCTATCGAAGCAAAACTTTATTTGCTCCCCTATGCCCACCCAGTGCTTAATCAAATGGTACCTAGGTCAGCATTATTTTAATCTCTATTACCTAAATTTCATCAGTAATGTTTGTAATAATTAAAAATAAATAAATAACTACTCTCATTGCGTAGGACCCATTTTAGGAATAAAAAGCAGAAATAATTTGTTAAGGACCATATTCTTTGTTCCCTGGCGCTCGTATCAAGTATGAGATAAGTTTGCTTTACTTGATTCTAGTAAAACAGTCGAACGTTATAAGCAGTTTAGAAAGTGTAATTAGCCTTTACTGTTTATATTGTACTGATTTATCTGTATTTGTACTAATTTAGGCAGGATTTCGGCACTGGGGTGCCACTATTTATTTTAGTTAGAAATTACTCTTTTTTACACATTATTTTGTCAGTAATGTTTGTTAAAATAAGCATTAATGCATCTCACTGCAAAGGACTCCTTATTTCCAAATATCTAAAAGAATTTGTCTCTAGACTTTAATAGACTTATCTCGGGTGGCACCCCTGTGTGGAAATCCTTCCCTAATTTATCTGTCACAGTAATAATATTGTTTTGAAATAACATAGTTTTGGGCACATATGTAATGTTATAGTAAAATAGAACTTATATTGAGCACTACAAAAAATGAAAGCTTTGAAAAAAAATTTCCATGCGGCTAACTTTTCTCTCACTACCTCCCTCCCCCTCTCTCTTCTAGTTTTTATCTACTTTTTCTTCTTCCTCTGTTCTCATCACAGAATTTTAACCCTTCGTCTTGGCCCAATTTCTCTCTCTCTCTCTCTCTCTCTCTCTCTCTCTCTCTCTCTCGCTCCTGGCTTCATAAACATTGATCAGTCATTATGGTGCTATTTTTATCACCAAATACCATTATCCCTCTCGGTAATGCAGGTCTCAGATTTGTCATTGTGAAATATCTTTAATTTTTTAAAAATTCCTCACTCCCACCCCATACCCACACACATACAAAGTTTTCCCCTGTATATCTGCTCTGACGATTTTCTTCCGTTCTCTCTCTTTCTCTCCTTTTCTTTCTCTCTCTCTCTCTCTCTCTCTCTTGCTCACTCCTTTCCCGTTCTTCCCCTGCACAGAAATTTGATGATAGGGTTGCATTAGTTTATGTATTCTCGTTTATATCTCCCTTCTAATTTGTTGCAGATTGACATAACCTTTGTAGACAAGAAAATGCCACCACCCATACCATCAGATAAGATGGAATACAGAGCTAACAGCTGCCCACAGATCTTGAGAAAAGGTAAATATTGTCCTTTCAACTTTCTACCAATTTCACTCTGATTCCTCTGTCACTTATCTTCCGGTTCTCCTCGTCATCGTTAAAACATCTTTTATCTTCTTCTTATTGTTGGTTGTCACGTTTTTGCTGCCCTAGACATTTTATCTTTTCTTACCTTGCAGGTTTTAAATTTTGTTTGTTGTTCTTCCCATAAACAATTTTTTTCCTTAAAAAATTTAACCAGATACTTAGAGCCAATAGAGGTATGTCCTGGGGAGTGTTGACAAGACTTCAGAATTAAAGTTTTATCCCATAACTTAAATGCCTGTCGATTTCGCTTGTACTGCATCTTTAACTTTACATGATAAAAGTGTTTACACTAGAAGTTTCAATGTATGTGCTGAGAAGTTTTCTTTTTTTTTATCATACTCTCAGGGAAATTATGATGCAAAAAATTATTATGACACTTCAAGTTTCAAGCAATATTTAAATAAACCTTCTTTCAATAGACACTGTTAGACAAATTAGAGCTTTTCATTCTTATGTTTTGATGAAGTACACCAAGTTATACATGTATCAATTCTGCATTTCACTGCAAACAGGTAAAAGTGCAGGTTTTTTATTTCTTGAATTTTCAGATTTCAAAGATCTCTTTCCTGAGAAAAATATCTTGGAAGGGAACTTAACTGTAATTTCCATCAGTGTCAAGACTGCCAATGATATGACTTACTGGTCGTCTGAAGTAGAAAAAGAAAGAGAGGAGCTATTAGGATCGGTGATTGCTTTTCTTTCTTTTTTTAAACATATACATTTGCGTACCAGATAATGTTTCAGAGCTTTCAAGCTTATTTTGAAATTGAGACTTAGAAGGTCATTTATGAATAAATATGTATGCAGTTATCTACATGTTCAGTTTTGCACTTTAGTTTTGTTGGACAATAAAGAAAACAGAAAAGGTATCAATAAAGCTTAAAGAAATTAATTTTCTAAGTTTTGCTGTGATAGAAATAAAGTTTAAGCAGTACACTATTTTATAGTTGAACCCAGTCCAAATGAATTTAATAGAGTAATTTTTGCATTCAAATGTACTGCAGATTTACAAAGTACATTTTTGTATCAAAATTTTCTAGATCTGACAATGGCATAAAGTTACCACAGTCGTTAGATTTTTCAAAGTATTTTCAAAGTACACATGTAGGAAGAAGTCAGAGAAACTGTGTGTATGTGTGTGTTTTGAATTTCAAATATTATATATTTTATCAATGGCTTTGATGTTTTACTTCTTGTTTAGTTTGTGCAAGGAGCTGCTGAAATTTGTCAAGCTTTTGAAGATGCTGGTTTCTGGGCTGACTTTATTGAACCATCATCAGGAAAACCAGTAAGTTTTTTTTACATCCTTCTCACCCTAGGCCATGTTAATGCAGGTGTGACACTTGATAGTGAGTACATGTCACAAATCCCTATATCTTTCAATAAAATTTGAGAAGGCCGGCCCATTCAAGAGGAGATCAACTCTGTTCTAATTTTACCAAAAATTCAAACAAGATTGATCAGATCAGCTCTTATGCACAAATGTGTTTACTTTTTGCTGCTGGGCTTGTTCAATACGGAAAATTAGCTCTTCTTATTGTTTTTTTTTAACCAAATCAAGTCAATTTTACAATCCTATTACATAGTTTTGTAGGCTTTATTTCCTAATTAAATATTTAGCTTTTGTATTGCATGTTATTTCAAATATAAAGCAAAGTGGTCATTTCCATTCATTTATAATACCAAGGCTGGAAATCAACGACGGAAAATGTTTTAACTTATAGATGACTTTCTTGAACTAATTCCATTCAGGAGTTTCTAAAATTTTCTGTCTAAGTATGTAGTTTTACCCTTTACCTATTTTTTACATCTCAGTCTTATGGCTGTCTTTTTATGAAAATTTCTTAATCAATAGTTATTGAAATTTTGTTTTGAACAGGAAGATGATGTTGTAAAAGTTTTAGTAACACTTGGTGGCATATTTAAATAAATAAATTCTCCATGGCAAAGTTTTTATAGATTAACAAGCTATGAAATCCTAAATCATGATTTTTTTAATTGGCTCTTTAAAATATTCAAAAAGGCAAATTATGAGTTGTGCAGTATCACCTATATGAGGTCCGTAATGACTCAAGCAAATATTTGAGCATTCCCACCCCCTTCCAGGAATTTTCTCACATAGTTTACCATTTTTACTTCTTCAGAATACTATAGCAAACTGAAGCATTGGTAACTTCATTCATGTAATTTTTTCTTCAAGTATTTTTTGTTTAAGGTCATTATGTATACACAGATTTTGAAAATCCAGAGATTTACAAAATCCCTCTGTAAATTACTGCAAGGAGAGGGTCAGGAGAAAGGGGAAGATTTTTTAAAAATGATTGATACTCTGACTCTATCCATACTCTATCCATTTTTCATTCTTCTATTTTTCCTAGTTCAAGGGAGCACACACAAACTTTACCCTGTTTGAGACGGATGAAAGGTATAGGAAGCTTGGCTTTGAGATTGTAGATCTTGGCTGCTGTAAGGTGATCAGCCATCCTTTGTGGGGAACCCACTCCTTCATTGGTACCCTCTTTACCTCAGCACCACTTGATCATCCTCTCATTGCGAACCTGAAATCAACTCAGTGAGGGCAAGCCATGACTAGACTTTTTTCAAGATGCTGTCATTGCAATGTTTTCAAAAGAAAATAGACTGATTGCTTGATAATTTGTTAGAGTAGCAATGATTTCTCCACATTAGATTTTTTTTGTTGCCTCAGACTATGTCTAAAAAATAGAGAGTCCTTTTCTTTTCAAGTTTAAGCTTTTTTTTTCCATGTCTCTTTTGGGCATTGTTCATTTAATCATAAATCAAAAGAAAGGAACTCAAGAATTTCAGAGATTGTATTTCAAAATGTAATTTCGTTGTTTGATTCAGGTGTGTGGATGACCAAGTTTTAATTTGCTAGCTGAGAATGCGAACATTGTTTTAAAGTTAGTTACTTTGTGTGGATACCTTGTGATTGCTCACCTCCAACTTGAAGTGGTTTGTTATCTCTAGTTTGCTTTTAAGACAGCTGAAAGCTTGTTGAAATGATTATTATAAATGATCTTTATTTGAGTGTATGCTTTACAATAAACCTAGGGGTTTTGAACATTTTGTGAATCAATGCTTATCAATGAAGTTGCCATCTAATTATTGAGATTCCAATATATTTAATGTATCTGCAAAGCACACTGTCCTTATTTTTATTTATAAATGTTTCCAGTCTTTTTTAAGTCTTTTGAAGACCAAGGAAAGTCCTTTATTGTATAGTTCATTAGTTGTGAACAAGAAGGTCTCTCAAACTTACATTGGCTCTGATAGACACAAACAAACAAATGTTTCATAACCAGTTGTGTTGAGATGAATGTCGGAAATTTTATTTTGAAAAAAAGCTGTTTATATTTTGATTGTCCTTTTTTTTTCAATATTAAAAAAAGTCTAATAAATTTCCACAATATTTTGATAATTTTATGCAATTGATTACATGGCAAGCTTTGAAAAAGGCAATGTTCAAAATAACAATGCCTTATTATGTGAAATTTGTGACATCAGACTCAATTTACTGGTTGTGAAACAAATAGAATCCATCTGAATTTAAGTCATAATAGAAATTTTAAAAAAATGCTCTTTGTTGAAAAATTGGCAAGAAAAGATAAAACCCTGTGGCCGTTAATTCTTACAGTACTTTTTCTCTATCTTAAAACCACATTTTACAATTTACAGCAAAAGATATTTTTGGAAAAAGACAGGATTGAAACATTGACTTAAAACTTGGACTTGCCATCTTCAAAGCGTTTTTCCTCTTGATATGCTTTTGTTCTAATGTCATGACAAACAACAGGATTCGTCTTAATTGTAGTGTGGATTTTACCAAATAGCAAAGGCTTTCAGTATTTTTTTCTACAACATAAAAATGTCATGTAATTATTTGCATCACATTAATATCATAAGAAGACATTGACCCTTTGACTACAGGCTTGCACCAAAACCTGGACTTTAATTTTAGCTATCTTAAGAGTTGCTGTAGACAGAGTAGAAAATAAAAGATTGCGAGAAAACATAAGAGGAAGATATATAAAAGTATACATATTCTAAATCAGAAATGAATGAGGAATTGATTGAGGAGCCTAGGTCTACATTGGGTCAGATAGTGAGATCTAGATCTTGATCTATGCCTAGACCTTGATTCGAGATCCAGATCTAGATCTAGCGATTCATCGTAAAGTGCCACTCGGGCTCATTGAAGAAACAAAAATGAAATGCCCCGAAATCAATATAGAAGCCAATACACATCAACACAACTCGCCACACATCAACACAACTCGCCAAGAACTCTTGCGGATTAAAAATCATACAATTTATAGAGTCTCACTTAGGTGACCACTATCAGGGCCCATCTCATATGATTGAAAGCTACGATTGGGGCCCACCACAGTATAATAAAGGTTAAACAGGGATGCCAAATGTCAGGTTTTTTTTAGGTATTGTATACATTTACTGTTTATTGCTTAAATTGGGTCTAAGGCACTTGTTCTATGTGAGATACAACACTGGACTTATTTTCAGGTTATTTCCAAAACCATTTGGCATCCCTGATTAAATTATGCACCACATCATTATTTCTAACCTCTGTCAAGAAAAATGACAAAACTTCATAACTTGATTAAATAAACATTTTTTATTCAACAAGATCCAAATTATATACAAACATACCAGCTCAAAGATTCTAGGGATCAAAGACACATCTTCATGTATTTGAAAAAGTATTTGCTCATTGACTGTCTTAAATGCTTTGAAGAAGCCAAACTGCTTATAAACAGGAAAATAATCTTCTGTAGGTTTCCAATATAAACTTGTCAGAAATAAACCCCACTAACTTCAAAATTTCAATCTAACAAAGCCAAGGAGGAAAAATGAACCTCAGGCTTTTATCTTAGAATCTATAAATTTTGAATTATCAAACCTGGCTTAAGTTAAAAAATTTTAGATTTCCCCCAAAAGGCTACTTGAAAACTCTGAAATTATTTTCTGTGTAAAGAAAGCTTGTCTTTTTTCAATGTTAATACATCTGTATGTGAGGAGATTGAGATCACTAATTTGCTTGTCTACATAAAATACAAGTATAACACTAACATAAGGTTACAGTTGAGTGTCATCTAGCATTAATTATTGCTTAGAGGTGTGCTACACAGGCGACTATTTCAATCAGAGTGGCAATACTTTTCTGCAGTCAAACCCAGCGAGATTTAATCAATGGTGCTAACTGACAATGAACTTTTGTACCTGTATACCTGAGTTTTGTGCATCTGTGATCTGTCTCCTTACACATTTGAGTACCGGTGCAGATATTTCAAAACCCATAGAAACAAAGTTTAATCAGTATATTTTGTTAAAGAGGATTAAAATTAGTGCTATATATTCAGTTCAAATAACACAAATGTTTGAATTATTGAAGTTTGAGTTATCTGGACTTGACTATGTTTTGACAAATCCACAGACTAAAATCTGCCACAGGAGCTTAACCAGGGAAATTGTGTTTCACTTAAAAGAAAATTAAAACTCATCCATCAACCAATACCTGTTTGCTGGAACCTTGTACATGTACATGTATTGAAATTGCCGGCTGGGCGCTGGGCTACTCAGCTTGAGAAATGTTAAAAAAAAAAAAAAAACGAAAATGACTCCTGAATGCAAGCAACAATCATACCCCATTTGATAAATGCCCTGAGATTGTTCAGCTGTGTTGGGCAACATGATTTCTACAGATCATCAAATTAAACAATTTCAACACTGCATTTTTTGTTTCAAAATGCACACAAGCTATTGTTATCATCATAGATATTATGCACAGTTCCCTAAATATATATACATTGCATCATGTTATTGAGAAGCAACCAGGGCAAATCAGGTATTACATGTAGTTGGATTTTTTTACTTAATGAGTCATTAAAATTTTCTAAAAAACTTATTCATGCCCTTTCATATATATGCTGGAAACAATTACTATCCTGTTTTATATGTGCTGAGAACTTTCGTTTTATAGGAAATGTAAATGGTTTATTATACATGTAATAATTTTTTTATTTTATTCTAAGGAATCAAAGAAACTTTAATCTAGACTGAGGGGCTTGTGCCTGATCCATTTTTTTTCCTCCCATGGTTTTTATCAGAATTAAATAAAAACAATGAAAAAACTAAATTCTTTTTTTAAATAAATGTAGTGCTTTAAAGTATTTAAAAACTTGTTTGTAGACGTCATGATGAAGTTCAGACTTTTTTTAGTTCCTGGCTTGCTACCACACATGTACTTCTCTTTATTCAAGTCATATTTGTGTGCAAAATCGGTAAACTAGCAATATTAATTTTTTGTCTGAGGAGAGGAGCTGCAATTTTATCAATAAGTACAGCTGATATTATTGTTTTAACCTTTCCTTGAACTAGTATTAGGATGTGGTGATAAGACCTCTCAGAAAAAATATAGAAATAAAGACAGTATATTGAGAATAAAAAAGACATTGGAAGAAAAGTAGTCTCTTGCTTTCAATTTTTTCCGTCTCTCTCTCCTTTTGTCCATCGTTCACGCCCACACTCTTCTTTCTCTTTATTCCTCTCCCTTTCTAAACCAACTGTCAATACTTATCTAAACGTATCTAAAATACACAGAACAGCCTACTTTTTCTTCTTTTCTCTTAACCCCCCCCCCCCTTCTCATGAACCACCAACCAAACACTTAAATATGACAAAACATTTTGAGCTCTTTTGAATTTTCAAAAAAAAAAAAAATGAAACATCTTTACATTCATGAGAGCCTTTTTAAAAGTTAAGAGATTTTATGCGTTACGGGACCGCTCAAGAGAACGAGGCCCTTAACCGAGGAAACCCAAGATGGCTTATGGGAAAGCGTGGCCCGTCAGCCAATAGATCATTCCGCCGTGTCCGGCTCAAGGCCGTCTAGCCGT
>BMAT01001684.1:807120-820208 GCA_019649035.1 Elysia marginata | reverse complement strand
AAAAAATATGAGTGAAACATTAAAAGCACGTAGTAGGCTTACAAAGCCAATATGCCACAACCATAGTTATATAGAGAATTTAGGCTTTCAAAACAGTGGAAAAAACAAAAGATATTGCTTTGGCTGTTGAAGTGTTCGACTTAGAAAAGTAAGATGGTTTATTGTTTTCAATTTTAAAAGTGAAAAATGGTAAATTATCAAGGCAAAACTAAGTAGTTCAAAGGAAACAAAACAATGAAAACTAGAAGAAAAAATGCGCTTACGCCTTGGCTGCCTTTCAGCCAAGAACGGCTACTCTAGTTCTCTCTTGAAATCGCATTCGCGATTGATCTTATCTGTTTTTTTACTATAATCTACATGTGGTCACGTAGAACAGAGTGGTCAAAAGAGGCGATCAAAGGAAACAATTTCCACAGAGTCAGAGGGGTGCCACTGTCTCTTTAGAAGACTGTCACTATAGGCCTACTTCATGGCAACAAATTCTGTCTGATTTTTAGAAATAGAAGGTGCTATGCCTTGAGATGCATTATTCTTTATTATAACTTTAATGAAAGAAATGAAGCGTAATTGGTAAATCTGTCACTTACTAGGGTGAAATTTGAAGGTTTTAAATGTTTCCAAGGACGCCAAAAATGATTTTGGAAATATAAACTGCCTCAAATTGATAGTTTAGAAGTTAAGTAACACATTACATAAGATGAGGTCAGGTGGGAAACTCCCCTGAAACTTTCCAAATTCGCCTTCTTTCGTACGGTCATTGATTCAAATATAATGCAAATTGATCTTGACACCTTTGAAAACTTAGGAAAACCTTCAAAATATCACCTTTGCAGCATTTTACTACTACTAGGTAATGAGATCAGGGGGGAATCTATTATATATGTTAATTTATTTTTCAACTTGAGTTTGTAATTTAAAGACTTTTGAAAACTAGCTTTTGACTGCTTTGAGGGAGGGCTTTAATAGGTTTGTTTGAACTTCTGAAAAAATTTTTGAAAGATTTATCACTTTTGAGTGCCTATAAATAAGATTAAAAAGTGAAGTTTTGCCTAGGTTTGATTGATTTTTTATCACTGAGCCACTGTGGTTGGTGTGAAGATACTCAAAATAGATAATACTGTTTTTCATTTTAACAAATTTTGCTTTCATAAACAGTACATGTAATTTACAAATCATAGTGTTCATACAGAAATGTTATCAACATCCAAATGAATATAATTACATTACGTAAACTTAACAGATTGGTATTATATGGAAACCTCATAGTTCAAATCTCTTGAATGATGAAAAACTTAAAGTTTTCAAATTATACTCAAAGGACCAGGTTTATTTGCTAGGCTCAGTTCTGTAGTGCCTTCGGCTTTTACCCCACTCTTGCATTATAATGAAAAAACAAACTCATTCCATAGGCCATAGACACCTCTGTATAGGTACTAGGATGGAAACTTTGTGCAATGAGCTAAGTATTTATGATAAAACTTATATGCTTTGGATTTATAAGTGAAATTGCTAGGAATCAGGAGAAAAACTTTATTCAGGCGTCTATAAACTTTGCATTAAGAGAATTGAACTTTATTCAGCTTCAAATAATGAATCTTACAAAGCCAAAGACAAAAAAAAAACCCAAAAAAAACTCACATACATGTAGAAAACTTCAAACTATACATGAGATATTCAAATCATTAGAGTTCAATTTTAGAGGTTTCCGATGTATTAATCATTTAATGTTACTGTTAGAAATTGTAATTTCATTTGTATATAAATTTATGGACTCTTAAATATGAATATATATATGCAACACCATGCAAGGTATGAACTTTCTTTTTTAAACTTTGATACATGTACTGTTACACTTTACTCATTAATAGTATACGAAGATCAAGAATCTTTTGCAAGAAAAGTTAGTATTGAAAAAAATAAAGCACCTGCATAAGATTCCACTTAGTCTCCTATTCACAAAGTTTAATAGAGAGAGAGAGTACTGAAATTTAACAACTTTTATCAGCTGGTATAAGAAACTTAAGCTTGCATAGTGAGTGGAATCTAAATTGTATACTTCAAACCTTGATAATTCAAGAATCAAGTACCAATTTCATTTTAAGTGTATTCAGGCTACTGATTTTGTCCCTATTTTGTTTTTTCAAATTTTGGATAAAGCGTACTTAAATTTTGTTGAAAATATTCAGACTGGACTGGATGTAGTGATGTTCTCAATGCTCTCTTTTAAGAAATTTTCAATTACAAGTTTTAATATTAACGCAAGATTATCTTTATTTCTAAATATATTTCCTATTCAGATATATTACTATGAAAGATATTCTAGTTATAGAACCATTTTGTGGAGGGTCACATGAGCAGCTCATTCAGCTTCTGAGTTCTGACAAAGAAATTGGACCAAGATGTGAAAAAGTATGCCTTCCTGCTAAAAAATGGCAGTGGAGAGCAAGAACATCAGCCCTGTTTTTAAGTCAAGTGGTTCCTTGTTCAGATGCATTCAGGTAGGAAGTCACCATCACTGGGAGTAAATCTATATTTCGTCTTATTTTGATACAATTTTTTTTTTGCATGCATATTGATAAAGAGGTGCAGAAATTGATATCTCCACTTGCTTGCAGGTGAACTAGAATTGAGACACCACTTTTTCTCCTCAAGAAATCTAAGCCATCTTTCAGTAGCAAGATATTGGTCCTGATGACTTTTGCCTGCAAGAAACGTATTAAGACCATAATGCATGCAGTGAGAGAGCAAAGACCTTTAATTATACACATCACAGTAACAGTTACTTTCTTTTGTTAACGTCGATGGCTCTCTCAATGATTTTCTTTACTGCAAGAATTGAATTTCTTCATAATAGTCATTTTTCCAGTAATGGCTTGCATTTCATTGATGTTTAGAAAGCAAATATTATTTATCAGACCAAACATGACAAATCATGTGATTTTGGTGTAAAATGATTAAAAAGTCAAAGTATTATAGCATTTTCTAATTTGTCAAAAATTTGATTTTCTATTTTCTTAAAACCATGATAAGTGGAGGTATGAACATCTTGCACAGAGCAATGGATATTTTTGTGAAGTTAATTTTGTTTGTATCTTATTGCTTTTTAACTTACTTCAATTGAGACAATAAACATTGAAATGGGTGAGCAATACTCCATTACTTTGACGATCTGTTAATAAATATAAGCCTCTTACTTAATCAAGGGGTAAATCTGTGTTACTTCAATTTGCTTATATTTATGTAGATACATAAACCTGCTTTCCGAAATGTTATTACTCGACAAAACCTATTGATCATAACAAAACATATGAATATTCCTGGACTTGATTTTGATCTTCACCTTGTTTAAACATTTTCTTAAACTTTTGAGAGTCTTTTTTAAACAAAAGAAGCGAAGTCTTTATTGAAATCAGTTATTATGTAATTTATTCATGACTTTCTTGCTCTCTCACTAAAAATCAGCTTTACTGTCAAGTAAATGTTTTCTCTTTTCTGCCACATGCTGTCTACCAGCTTGCTTTTCTCTTTTTATTCAAAAGCTTTGGTCTTGCACACGAAAGCTTTACATCTTTTATCTCTTTATTTTATTTTCTCATATTTAGACTTATGTATGTATGTATTCCATTAAGAACAATCCTCAATATCAAATGTCCTACAGTTATCAAAAACAATGCTCTCTATCAGAAGACAGGTGAAACTTCCATATCTGTAACCATTCTCGAAGCACGATGGTGACATTTCGGTCATATTTTAAGACAGAGCATCAATACACTACCCAACGTTGCAATGACTAAATACTTCAAGACCGAGGGAAGCAAATGACAAGGCCGACCAAAAACATTGATTGTGATTACGCTAAGACGAGACCTCAAGAGTCACAACAGCGATCCCTGGCCAACCAGATTGCATTCAATTAAAGACCTTGACCACTTTCGCTACATAGAACAGATCCGACTGGAAGCACCTGACGACAGCAATATACAGATCAGTCCAGGCAGAGACGTCAGTTGACGTCGCAGCGGACGGGAATTAACTAACTATACGTATTCAACCACATTGAATACTATAAAGTTTGACTGAACATGGTTATTAATTATAAATATATTTTTTCTTAATTATATCTAAATGGCTTTTGCATATCATACCTTAAATAATAATAATTCCAAGCCTAATATCTATTATATCAAAATAACTAAGATCACTATTTTGTTGAAATCTATATGTTTCTTTTCAGAGTCCTTTTTGCTAGTTCTGTCCTCAACCTGGCTGAGTTAGTGGCTTTACGGCAAGATCTTTCTTCCCTGAAAAAAATCCTTTACTTTCATGAGAATCAATTGGTTTATCCAGTAAGAAAACAAAAAGAGCGGGATTTCCAATATGGATACAACCAAATTTTATCTAGGTAATATTACTATCATTGCAGGGTCATATTTTTAAGGCCTGAAAGCAACAAATTTTGTTTTAATTTTTTGTAAGAATATAAAAACTATTTTGATTTTGATAAAATGGGATAAAACTTGATCTTAGACGGTGTAAGAAACTGAACATATCAAAGCATTTTTTTTCAAAACAATATTTTTTATATTATATTGATAACAATTACATGTTTTTCAATTTGGATTGTTGCTGGAACGAAGCAGTCTTAAACTTAGTTTAAGTCAATACTAAGCAGGCTATAGGCATTAAAGTGATGGGCGTATATTTTTTAATGTTTTTAAAGTCAACGACCAATCATTTAGCCACCAAAGGAGATTGACACGTTGGTGATAATCATGTTTTGGTATGTCTTTAAATATCCTTAATGTTTGGGAATCTGTAGGAAACTTAGAATTTATAAATACTATTTACTTGTCTTTGTCTCCTGGGTGTATTTGAATAAGAACTAACAAAAAAACTTCTACAATTTCAAAATCTTTTCAGTCTTGTGGCAGATGTTCTTGTTTTTAATTCTATATTCAACATGGAGTCTTTCCTGTCATCAATTTCATCATTTTTGAAACTGATACCTGATCACCGTCCAACAAACCTGGTGTCACAAATGCGTCCTAAATGCCAGGTGCTCTATTTTCCCATTGACTTGAAAAGTTACCCTAAACTAAACTATTCAGAAAAACACCTTTGTAATCTGGGAACCTCAGAATGTTATGGAACAAAAGAACAAGCAAACACTGAAGTGAATCTAGCTGGGGACACAAGTAAAGATAATCATATGAGTTTTATGAAAGATCATTACAGTATTACTGAATCAAATTCATCATCAGAAAGAAATTGTAGTATATCTGAAAATAGTGAGGGTCTTAAAGATAAACTGAAAGACAAGAACCAAGAACAATATACAGGAGAACATCTGTATTCCGAGATGCTTTCTCAGCAATCCCCTGTAGCAGCAGAGTCATCTAGTCCATCTGACGATATGTTTTTGAAGTGGGATCCAAGCACTCTAAGGGATGACTCTCTTCACATTGTCTGGCCACACAGATGGTAAGATATTGTATGAAACGGACTGTCTTCCAAATGTCTCTTTACTTCCACATTTTGCAATAAGAGAAAAAAATATTTGATTGTGAAATCACAGGTCTGGTATTCTGCGTTAAATGTATCACTTGGTATCTAAGAGCTCATCTTAAATCTCTGTAAGTGTGTCATCATTTTAAAACTGAATTGTGTTTGTGTTGTTGTCTTGTATTTTTTTAATAACTCTATGCCTCTTGTAAAGACGAAAATAATGTGCCTGTTTGAAAGGACAAGACAGATTTAGCCTTTTTCATCTATCTTCTAGATTGTTTTTGGAAATGAATCGGGAAATAAAAAGGCTTTTGTGGAATCACAGTGATAAACTAAGCATTTGTGTGATATTTGCTGCATTATATTTGACTTATGTATAACACAGACTATGAAATTTGGATTTAAAGTTAAAGTTGCTTTTATACTATTTTCATGGCAATCAGAAAAAACATAGCTTATACCATTTGAAACGTAACATAAATGATTTTAACTCTGCCTAGAGTATTCAAATTATGCTGAAGACAATGTTTCCGTCATGTCGGGCAGTGTTCTTCTGTGGAAAATTGTCTGAACTAACCTATGCCCATACATTTCCTATTTCACCACAGGGAGCATGACAAAGACCCGACAAGCTTCTTTCATGCATTGTTTGAACTTCAGCAACAAAACTTAAGCTTCAATGTATCTGTAATTGGAGAAACCTTTACTACAGTTCCTGAGATTTTTAGCACAGCCCGTTTAAAGCTTGGAAATCGAGTAAGAGCCTGGGGTTACCAGAGCAGAGAGGACTTTCTGGCTATCTTGGACTCAGCTCATGTAGTAGTTTCCACAGCCTTACATGAGTTTTTTGGTGTTTCAATGTGAGTTTTTATTTACATGTACATGATGGAATAATGCACAGCTGTGAGAATTTACATTGCTGATTGGTTCAAATAATTTCATCAGTCTATCTGATTTTTGGTTTGATTTTTAAAGTGCTAAGTTTTGAGAGTATTTATATAAAAAAATTTTCCATACAAATAAAAAATTGTTTTGATTGCTTTGCTTTTTTCAACAATATTGCTCATGAAGCCTGACAATTAGAGGTTTTGCTATCAATGTAAATATTTTTAGAGATTTCTTTTATATAAATATAAAATATGGCTTAGTTAATATTGCCTTATAAATTGTTCTGCAATACTGAAATCAATGTGCAAGTTTTATTTTCTACAAGAGCTGTAAACTATATAAGTTTATTGTCATTCAAAGAAGTAGTAAGGATTTCAACCTGATATGAAAAAAAAAGTGTTAGGTTCTTAGTTTGTTTATTTGATCATAAATAGGACACTAAGTAGTCATATTCATGGAAAAAAAAAATGCTAATTTCATCTTATAAATCAAGAGTGTTTAGATTTTTGCTATCTTTTAATTTTAATTATTCATAAGTTCCAAAGATGACTACATCATTTATGTACCTGTATAATACAATTTTTATTGCAGGCTTGAAGCTGTATCAAGAAATTGCTATCCTCTGTGCCCAAACAGGCTAGTCTATCCGGAAATATATCCAAGTAAGTTTCTTTTTCCATATTATACCTACAGTTTTTATGACTTATGTTAGATATTTCAAAAAGAGGAAACAAAAGAGATGAATATTGCTTTATACATTAAAACTTGGTATCAGTGTTCTTTAAGTTTAAACATAGTATTTGCTATATGTATTACAAAAACAGTAAGACTATATATAAGAAATTGACATCTGCCACTAAAAGAGAAATAGATACAATTTTTGTGATTTGTCATATAATCTTTCAAGTGAAATCTGTTATGTCATGTTTTGGAATGCTATCTTATTAACATGGACTATTGTTCTCAAAGAAATAAAATCATGCGTTTCATCTGTTTAGGACATTTTTTTTACTTTGCAGAGGAATGTTTATATTCCACGCCAGCGCAACTTGTTAAGAAACTGAAAAGATTCTCTCAGAGGCCACAAAGTGTTAACACAAGTCTATGTAATGTGAGCGTTCAATATTTTAGATTTTTTTTTTTTTAAAAATCACAGTTTGGCAAAAAACAGTCGTAAATCTTATAAAAATAAAATTTCAAGTTTGGCAATTTTGTTGCTGACGATATAAAAAAAAAACTTATCTCGAGTGAAATCTAAGATTAATATGAAATTATTAATATTATTATGTATTTTCTGCATTAAAAATTTTAAAGCTTCAAAATCTCTAAATATCTCACCCTTTGGTTTGTTCAATATTTTTTTTGTTTTAACTCAAAAACTGTATAATCTGAAAACTTGACCTTTTAAAAAAGATAACTGAAAGCATGCTTTTGAAAATATTACATTGGTGTAATTTTTTCCGCACAGAATCCTGTACTTTAAACACTACCTATTATGCTCAGATTTTATGTTCAGTATTAACAAAGGAGGCTAAAAGTTGCAATATGATGGAGAGAAAGCAATGTCGTTAACCACTGCAGACATTGCAGATTTCATGTGCATCATTTCACATAACTTTTTGCAAGGGAAGTAATGTATATCATTCAATACTTCCCATTAGTTAGCCATTTACTCCCTTGAATTAAGGTTCAATACATTTATAATAATATGAGGACATTTAACCCCTTCGTGACATATAACGTACGTTGTACGTCCTATTTGTCGTGCCAAGATGCAGACACGACGTACGTTGTACATCTTCAAATCAGCCGATTTTGCCGTTCTTTGTGACGCTTAGTCATACATTGTATGTCATGTTTTGCACTGCGTAAGAGGTATATTTGACACAGAGTTTTTTTTAAATCCGACAATATAATTGGAGTTCAGCAATGCTAAAAATATACAAATATTCCCTTCTCTAACCAGAATCTGCCACGTCATGGCGATTGACAGAACCTACATCACAAAGGGGTTAATAATAGGACGTCTATTTTACATTCATGAGCATCTTTATATTGAAAAGAGATATAAGATATGAGCATCAAGTGAAAAGTTTGAATAATGTTTACTTTATGAATTGTATGCAGAAGTTTGAACTCAGAATTTTGAGGCTTATATATAAATTGCATCAGTTCAAATCTTTTCTCCCTATAGGTCTCAGTATGATAATAAACTCACTGTGAATACTTATATCATCTTTGAAATAACTGATTAGGCTTAACTTTTCATGATTCATGCTTTATTAAATGTTTCCATTTTCATTTTGCTTACGCTTTCTTCTTGCTGATTTTGTTTTTCAGGACTTGGTTGACAAATTCTCCTGGGAAAAACTTCAAGGACAATACAGAATATTGATTATACCTAAAACATAGACTGTAATATATTTTTGTCGCAGTCACATTTTGCAACTAACATTAATCTTCAAGTCTGAAGAGTGTGCTTTGGAATAAAAAGAGCTAGATGAAATATGGAATTGTGTTGGCCTTTCTATGAATATAGTATAAATGTAGTATAATCTGAGATAAATAGCCCACTTTAATTACATTTATAACTTTGGTCCATGATCTTCTTTCATCATCTAATTTAAAAATAATGTAATAGTTACTTCTTAAACCTGCATAAAAGTTATATATAGTTTGAGTACATATTTTTTTTAAATCTGGTAGCATTGAAAAATTTATCTCGCATATATTGCTCATTTGGGGTCAGGTTCGTCTTTCTTGCTCTAAGCAATGTGATGGTTATCAATGTAGCAATTCAAAAGACATGGGCTTGATGGACTGAAATTAACCTTTTTTTAGAGTTTGTCCATTATGCATTTAAAACTCAAATAAAAAATTGATGCTTTGTGGGTAATAGAATGCCTCCGAATTGTCATTTATATCATGATCAGATGAATACAGCAAACGTTGGAGGGGGGGGGGGGGGGGGGGGAGCTTTCATGTGACCCTGTTCTATATTTCAAGCTATAGCTAATTTTAACTTACCCCGTCATTCTCAGTTGTACTGAAAATGTGGGACTTTATATAAATTTCTGTTTTTATGGAGTTCCTCAGGGATCAGTGCTTGGGCCTGTACTCTATATATACCATGTATACCAAACCTGTTAGTTCTATTATCAGGGCTCATGGACTTAACTATCACATTTATGCAGATGATATGCAGATTTATAATTCAGCTGCTCCATCTGAAATTTCCTCTCTTGTCATGTCAATGCAATCGTGTGTGAAGGAGATTGGTGCGTGGATGTTATCAAATAAGTTAAAGTTAAACAATGATTAAACTGAGGTGATGTTGTTTAATACAAAACATACTGTAAAAACGTGTGTCATGCCAGGTGGTAATTTTGTTGTTGGCAATGAAAACATACAGTTTAGTGATAAGGCAAAAAACCTAGGGGTGTATTTTGACTCCATGCTGTCTAACAATGTTCAAATTGGAAATATCTGTAAACAAATGTATTGTGAACTCTCTAAGATTGGAAAAATGTCATCTTTTCTAGGTAAAACATTCTTGATGTGTCTTGTATCAGCTTTTATCTTTTCAAGGCTTGATTATTGTAATTCTTTACTAGCTAATTTGCCCTCAAAATCTATTCAGAGACTTCAGAGATTTCAGAATAATGCTGCTAGGATGATCCTAAAAAAGAACAAAAGGGAGCATGTAACACCGCTTCTTGTACATCTACATTGGCTTCCTGTAGACGCTAGGATTAAATTTAAATTAGCTGTACTTTGTCACAAAGTTCTACAAAACAAAGCACCGTTGTACTTGTCATCTATGATTAGCGTTTACAAACCATCTCGCACATTGCGTAGTAGCAGTAAAGATTCGTTAGTTGTACCTGCAGTGAAAACTAAGACCTATCGAGAAAAATCATTTTCATATGCAGCTCCTCACGTTTGGAACTCGCTTCCTCTGCCCATTCAACAGATAAAGGACTCGCAGGAAACGCACCTATTCCAAATGTATCTGTCCTAACTTTATTTTGTTATAAGTTATATCAATGTACATTTTTTAGTAAAATAGTAATATTACAAAAAATAATGCATACACCCGAATGGCAGGCTTAAAGTAATTTGAATCTAGGCTAGATACTCAAATACATGTATATCTAAAGCACAGATTAATATCTCGGATAACTTTACACTAACGTTCATATTTTTTTAAAAATTCGCAAATGTAAAGAATTCTTAACCATAAAAAACAACAAATTCAAAAGTAATATAACATGGGCTGTAGATCCCTGAGAGTCTTCATATTATTGATTGATCTGGAAACCTGTAACATAATGTCTGGCTTCAATTCATTGTTTTTTTTAAATCTATATGTCGAATTAAACATATTGTTTACACAACATCAGAAAATAAATAAAATACTTAAAATTATACCAGATAGAATTAATAGTGATTGTATATAGGGGTGTGTGATTTTTGGTGTGACAACACCTTCACATCAGACACATTTTTACTTAAAAAAAACAATGCGATTATTCCACTAGTCCTTATTTCCTTATACACAAATTGCATTATTTCTGCTCATTGTTGCCAAGAACAGAGTTAAATAATAAGCGGGTGGCAGATTTAACGTCAAATCGACGAATAGACTACAAAGGATGTCTAATGTCTCGCGTCACTCTTAAATATGTTAAATATTTGTTTTCTAAGGGATTAATTGTATGTTGAAATAGTAGTGCGAAGTTTTTAGCAAAAAGTTGTCTTGGGGGTGCTCTCAAACAGATATGACCAACAATTTAATTGTCACTTGTCACGTCAGACATTACCTCCTCCAATGTAAAAGAGGGAAAGTAAAATGCTAAACTAGGTCCTCCAAATTTTATAGTAACTGCCATGCAGTTTCCCACATGACCCTTTCCCACATGTATTATTACGTTTTATGTACGGTAAGTACAATGTACATGGGCCTACTTCACAATCGCTTGGACAATCTTAACGGGTTGTACTTACTACTTATATATTATACCTGTGTAGTCTCTCCAGTGGCAACGGCGTTCCCTTGCAGTTGCAGACTTTAGGCACAAGACTCACAGTCTAGGCCTCCGTACTCAAAAGGCCTGTCAGTCAAAATGTAAACAAACCTGCGCATGAGAGTTCTAATGATCTATCTCTTAAGTTCTTAGTATAGTTAGGGCACATGAGAACTGAACAAGTGCGTTTCTGTTACGGGCCGGCCCAAAACAAAGTTACAAACAAAATATAGGGAATATGATATCTACTCATGTTGGAGTACTCGGCCTGTTCTACGGCGGTCTAGCTCACAGTGTAACACGTTTCATATTGCACCAAAGAAATACAATAGTGTAGTATTGTCACCTGTCTGGTGACGAAACAAAATCAATGGGTGCAAAACTGCGATGAATGAAGCAAAAAAAAAATTCTGGCAATTTCACGTACAGCTATAATGATAATGTAATTTAATAATAATAATTATGTACATTTGTAAAGCGCCTAATCTAATGAAACAAAAGCTCGAGGCGCACAATTAAAAAAAAAATATATATATATATATGTATACGCTCAAAACATTCACAAACACTCACACACCTACACGCACACCCACACTGTATTAAGAAGAACACAAAGTACTTATTTGTCATAAATCAGAAACTAAACAGGTGTGTCTTAAGAGACTTTTTAAATATATACAGACTTTTTGCACTACGCACTCCCTGTGGTAGGTCATTCCACACTTTAGGGCCAAAGTAAGAAAAAGATCTACAACCATTATTGGTGTTTGTTCTTGGAACATCTAAAATAGTTTTGTCTGTTGACGATCTCAAACTTCTAACTGGTTCATATTTTTTAATGAGTTCACAAAGATAAGTGGGGGACGTGCCTTCAAGGCAACGAAACACATGTACAGCAGCTTTGAATTTAATTCGATTTTCTATTGGGAGCCAATGGAGTTCTTTCAGGAGTTGGGGAAACATTTTCTCTTTTTGATCTTTTAAAAATGAGTCTTGCTGCATGGTTTTGTAGTACCTGGAGTCGTCTGAGTTTTGTGTGAGGAATGCCAAACAGCAAGGAGTTACAATAATCAAGTTTCGAGAACATAAGGGATGTTATTAATTTTCTTGTAGCCTCCTGTGATATAAATGGCCTGATGGTACTTTTTTTCTGGAAGTCGATTATTAAAGATCGATACAATGAACTGATCTGATTCATTATGTGCTGAATTTTAGGAATAGGAGGATCGATCTAGCAACCAGCAGATCGGTAGGTGAAACTTAAAAGTGTGTGTACAATACATATTAAGAGACCAACTGTGTGTAAAATTTGGTCTATAGCATTAACGTTTGGCTTGTCGCTTTGTTTTTATATCTTAAATGGAGGACTCAAGATGTGTTCTGAAATATTTCTTTGCAAAAACAAAGGCATGTCTGTTTGAAATAAATTTTCCTGACTTGGGATACACACAGTTGTTTACTATCATGAAGATTACAACGCCAGCAGTTCCAACATTTACACATGTAGCAGCAATAATACATGTAAATAAAAAGAATGAATATGAAAAACATGAAATGGTGAATTTTGTAAAAATGAAAAGGCTACAAGTAATGATAAAGAAAGCGATTTGTATATAGCGCATATCCACTAAATGTGCTCTAAGCGCTTTACAAGGGTTCCCCGACAGG
>BMAT01001684.1:771887-801380 GCA_019649035.1 Elysia marginata | reverse complement strand
ACAAACAGGAAGGTCACTCTCATTACTTAATGATCCACCCTCGTATTCATTGAATACACTGTAATCAGGTTTGAAGTTATAGCCTTTAAGTCTAGCTAGCTCGTGCTAGAGCTTGTATTACCAAGGGTTTTCTAAATAAAGCAATTTATCAACCATCGTTATCATATTCTACCCACATTTAAACTGGTCCTATTTCTCAACGTGAAAAGCTTCCAAGCAAAACAAATTATTCTAATAACCTTCCATGTTTTTAATGAGGCCAATAAATCTAAATGCTGATAACCGTCTAAGCTTTGAGTTTCCCATGGAATGATTTTGGCTAGAAAATAATTTCGAGCTTACCTTGGAGGTGATACGTGAGTTAATCTTAAATTAAATACGAGTACATGTACTTGTTTTTTAATTTTTTTAGTACACTAAATTAATCCCTTTCGGGAAATTTGGCTTTACTCAACATGACTGTGTCGCCACAAGAGCAGACCAGTACACTTGAAAGCCACTTTTAACCCATATGCAGGGTGTTGCAGGCGCATATCACAAACTCAAGCATTGCTTGTAGCTAGGTACCCATTTTACAGGTGGGTGGACTGGGGAAAGCTAGGGTAAACTGCTTTCCCAAGACAATTGCACCATGCCTTGCTTGGAAATCGAACCCCTTACCACCGGATCACGAGTACGACGCGCAACTAGCCACTCCCTCATGCTGCCCCCAAATTTATTAAATATCCTCTGCCCATTTTAATTATAGCTATCAATAATCAAGAACTTTTGCTGACAATTTCTTGGGTCATCTAATCTCATTTAGCTTTAGTTATAATCAGCGAATGAATGGGTTATTCACTTATTGGATTGGTATCGCTAATGACTCAAAACATCTTCTGTGTTTCCTCTTTCTATGCTAATGGGTTCGGCCAGATCGCCCCTCTCCCTTTTTGCTCTGTCCGTATCTAAATCTACCAACTCTTCTACTTTCTTTTTCTTTTTTTCCTGGACACCTTCACCTTGGCCTTGATACATAATATAAAAAACGTAAAGAAATACAGCAGTATCCCTAGTTATTTAATATCACCAATTATTTAGCTTTACATTGTTATTGAATGGATACAGCAAATATAATGTCAGACTAAGAACCGCCAAATCTCTCCTCGTCCTCATCCTCGTCTTTCTCGTCCTTCTTCGTCTTCTTCTTCTTCTTCTTCTTCTTCTTCTTCTTCTTCTTCTGATGTTCCAATACAAACCAAACGCTTGTTTCTAATTTTATCGTTCAGGAATTTTATATTCATTAATTCAGTTCGTTAAAATACTCTAATCTGAAATTAGTCCTTTATAAACAATTTCTTCAACAGGCAGAAAAGTCAAAGCAAGTTTGGATCATTTCAAATGATTTTTTAAATTGATTTTATTACAGAAAATATTCAAGTTAAGAACAAGCTTGGCTGAGTGGCATCTTTTCTTCAATGTACAGTGTTAAAAACTGCCTATTAACTAGTAGTATTGTCACCCCAGGCAGAGATGAACAACATTCAATACATTTTCAACTGCGAATTCTTCAAATGCTCATGTGCCACCACAATTTCTTTTAGGAAGTTTTAAGAGATAAGACAATGACCTTACTTAACTTAAGCATAACCCATCAAAATTTAAATAGGCCTATATAAGTACTTGTAACTAATATGCCAAACTGTTAGCGTTATTCGCCTTGCAGAATACACGTCTCTCTAGCACAAGTCCTTGTACACTGTGTCTGTTAGGTAAATATGCATAGTTGACAGAGTCCCGGCACTCATCAGACATGTTGGCACTTCCTTCATGAACATCTGAAATCATAGGTAGATACACTAGTTTGAAAAAAATCTAAAAACCACGCACGGATATTCCCCAGATTTAAAAACTTAATATATAGTTTCACTGCACTGATCTTAATGACTGTGAACTAATTGCAAACCTCTCAGAATTTTTTTTTGCTTCTTAAAGTAAGAATAGTTCTTCGCTTTTTAAAGCTTAACAATATTAAAGATTTTAAGTCTTCCTGTAGATATTTTTGTTTTGTTTTGGTGACTCGCTTCCATGAGGAAGTTTGAGCGTATTTGCCATTGTATTAAAGTTGAAAAACAAATTAGTCCTGAAAAGGAAAACTCATACTCTTTTAACAAGTATTTGTTTCTCCTTTTGACTTTGATGTTTACAAAGATAAATATATAGGCCTAATACAAATAAATGCATAATGCTTCATTAAGAATTTCAGTATAAATGTTTGATTGAAGGTGTTGAAGTTTGTTCTATAGATCTAAAGTGGACACGAGATTTTCATAATTACAGAGTTTAAGCAGCAACGCGTGAGTATGACGCGAACGTCTGTGGGTCTATTTTTAGAAACTGGTTTCATTATTTTTATAGTTTCCTCAATCTGCTTTCCCGATTTTCACGTACGCGTAGTGCGACACGGTGCGTGTGCTAAAGGTCTCTATTATCTAACGAACACTTTGCTGAGAGCTGGTGTCAACTGACCGAATAGGTAGATGGAGCCGGGTGCTCTAGGTGAGGAGATGGCAGGTCGAGCACCATAGCCCAGCCAAATGCGTTGAGTTCTCCCCCGTTATACAACAGGAACACGGGGAACATAGCATCACAGCTCATCCCAAGGCTCAGGTTGTACCAGTAATGTTTACCTGAAACGGAAATGCAACGAAGTAGACGTGGATTATGATTATACATGTATTATCTTTTGAGTTATTAATTGCAGGTTAAAAACAAACTACAGAGGCTTTTTTTTAAATTGAAAAAAAAAATTATCGTTCAAATTAAGTTTTCAAGCCTAAACTCGACGTTTACGAAAATCTTAAGGATTGGTAACATTTTGTAAAAGATGCTATTATTGATGGCAGTTACAGGTAACAAACTTTCAATATTTTCGTTTTCGAGGAAAATAGTTCTTCAAAATAAACAGCACTCTATTTCAAATACTTGTTGTGAACCCGCGACTTCGCGATTTTTAAACTTTTTAAGCAAGCTGAACAAATTTTGGAACATAGAGCATAAAGTGCTTAACCTTTTAGCAAACTCAAATGCATAGATCTAAGTCAAGAACATGTCAAAAGTATTGGATTGAACTTAGCAGCGCTACTGGATCAAAACTGAAAATTGAGAAACGTTATTAGTTACGCGGGGAATGCAATCTTTTGACTTATTCGATACCGGCTCACCAAAAAGTAATCCATTGCTTTAGTTCTCTCTGGTTCCAAAACTACATCTACATCATCTAATACTTGCCATTCCTTCCAAACTCAAAAATAAAATCTCCAGCTACCGTTACTCTGAAAATTTATCTAGACCCATAACTTAATCTATATTTATAGTGTTAGACCCACTGTTCCTATAATACAATGTTTCTGTTTCTATTCCGTAGTTTGCTTGGCGTGTGTAAACAATCGTTTGGTCTAGCCCCAGTACAAATTCTTGAACTCATGCTACAGAAATAATCTACGCTACCGATTAAGATTTTGTTGGCAAGCAATGTTTTAGTCTAGAACAGTACTGTTTTGGTTTTTAACATTTCTTGCGCTGAAAAGCTAATAGCTAATAAAGCTCAAAGATTTTTTATCAGTAGATGGATTAAATACATAGTTTGAGAGATTAGTAATAATAGTAACAATAATAATAATAATAATAATAATAATAATAATAATAATAATAATAATCGTAATAATGATAATACATGTTGTAATAATAATAAGAAGAAGAAGAAGAAGTAGAAAAAGCAGAAGAAGAAAAGTAATAATGATAATAATAACTTACTTATAGAGAGCCCAAAATCTACCAAGTCTTAAGGAAAAAAATACATTAAATTGGATAAAAATTATTGTCAATAGGTTCTAAAGTTTATTTCCAAATTTCGTTTAAAAGATTCAATTTTGTCACTTCTCTTAGCATTTTCTGATAAAATATTCCAGACCTCAGTAGCTATGAAAGAAAAAGCTCTAATTACAAACGTCGAGGATGTCACATTAGTTTTTGACTGGTGAGCAAGTTGCGACAATCTCGAGACCAGCTACAAAATCACTGTAAAGAACTACTATAAATCTATACTATTCCACAATCTAAGGCCAAACCACGCTATGACACTCCAAGCGGTTAAAATCATGCAACTACAATAGTCGTCAGGGACACGCCTTTGGATCCTGACTTGTAAGCAAATTCGAAACACAACTCCTTAGACTTGGAGAGATCCTACCCCCAATGACAAGGATGTATGAACATACTGCAATCTACAAAACAAAGAAAATCATAAACTATAGTTCCGCGATTTTTCAACGTCCCTACATTGATTCTTTTTGCTGCTTTTTGACTTTTTGTTGTACTTTCTCGGAATAAAAATTATAAATACAGTATTCTAAATGGAACACTTAACAGGACCTTACCCATGGTGTAAAAGCAGTTGCCTTCCGTCCACTTGGTTGCGCCTATTCCACTCTCTTTGTGGGGCACCATGAAGCTATTCTCAGGCTTTGTGCTGTTTTGTAGATACAGATTGAGACCAGTTCCCTGCTGGTTGAACTCATCAGCTGTTCGGCCAGTTGTGCAAATTTTGGCTGCAAAGAGCAAAGGTTTAAATATAGACCATGTTGAACAATAACCTAGGCATTCTTTAATGTTCCGGTCGATCCTTTCACAGTGTATGCCTTGTTCCAGTTGTCAAAGTATAACAAAGCCAACACATTTGCGAAAGAAACAGTTATAATGATAACACTGGCGATTTAATTAAAGATATTAGTTTTGACGAAAACTGTGCAAATATTTTACAAAAATCTATGGTTTTGTCACAGCAAAAAAAAATCACGACCACGAGAAACTTTCTAACCTCTCCGAACACCTTATGAGGTTCTTAAACACTATTTTGAAAAGCGCTGTCATACAAACGAATTACAATTTACATACAGCAATCACAATCATAATAGTAGGATATTAAAATTTGCGTTGCTGGTGTAATAAGAACACCTTTACAATGAACAAAAATAGATAGTACATGCTTTTAGAGTTATGAGATAAATGTTTAGAACCGCCCCCCCCCCACCTCCAAGAAAAAAATTCTTTTTTGATCGTACATGGATCAGTGAAGTATGCGGACACAACCCATCGGTCTCCATCGTCCATAAAAGGAGGCTGTATCTGCGGTTTCGGATACTTTCCAATGCTCTTTGGTACCTGTGGTGAAAACCAGAGATAAGTACAGTGGTCGGCACTTAACTATCAAAGACTTATAAATTAAAAAATCAGCTTTAGGAATGGGGCTTTATGCCCTTGTCTCCGTGTTGATCCAGTGACTTTATTCCTCAGAGTCTATAAATGGGCTGTAGTCATTGCACTCCAACAAAGCAAACAAATTAATCGTAAATTTTCGGCCTTTACCAATCAACAATGCTTT
This sequence comes from Elysia marginata, assembly GCA_019649035.1. NCBI lineage: Eukaryota > Metazoa > Mollusca > Gastropoda > Plakobranchidae > Elysia > Elysia marginata. The sequence goes on along the minus strand of BMAT01001684.1, from coordinate 795,958 downwards.
TGAGTTTTCGAGGAGAAAGATTTTTTCAATAAAAATGGCCGCAATGAGTGTTATAGTTGTCTTCCGACTTTACACTTCAATTTATTTCAGTTAACCAAACATAATTATTACAAAAATGAAGCTGTTATGTACTATCTTATCGTGCAAATTTTACATTCCTTTAAAGGTTTAGAACATAGCATGTCGGTACAGATACAAAAAAGGCGATAATATTTCTCACACTAGTCTGGATGCCAGCAATGTAGCCATTGACATCAAACAACAGTGTCAGAGAATAGTCTCCGTCTTTCACATACCGGGCGCCTCTCCATTTAGCGTTCACTGAAATAGTATAATAATGTGTCGCTTGGTATCGGCACTTGGAATCGAACAGAGCATAGTATATCCTAGTGTTATGTCAATAGAGGTAAACAATTAGCTGTATGAAAATTGAGCTGTTCGGTTTCGTTATGTCTTAAATCTGACATTTTTACGATCCACTCCAATGAGAAAATCAACTACCACGGTAAACAAAACGTTATCGTGACTAGATTATTTGTTCCTCTGTTATTTAAACTTAAAAACTGTTCTCTAAAAATTCTGCAACTTACAAAATCAAGGTGATTGGCTCTGCTTCTGCTTTTTCAAAATGTCTTTTCAGTCCCAACTGATCCGACATATCGGATAAAGAAACCTCATTTCAAACGTCAAACATTTCTTCTCTTTCTCTATGTTTGATTTAACAAGAGTTTTAATATCTTTCTCCAAAGTAGTAACGGATAATTTGTAAAGTTTTTGTTTTACGTTTTGAATTTAAAAAAAATTTCTTTAAAAAAAATGGTAACGACTGTTAATATGCGAGATATTATTTGGTTAGATCTACTTTAACTGCACTTGCACAGTCTCGTTTGAAGCCCGCAAACTGATCACCAGACGTGCGAGACGTTAATTGAACACTTAACGCTTTCTTCGTCTGGTTATGTGCGTTATCAAAGATACTCCTTGTTTTCTTTTATAAAATACACGCAAGGAATTGTACATGATGAACAAAACATGCACACTTTTTTCTGTCCGTCGGTACACCTGTCTATCTTTCTATTGGCCCTTCCACCCTCTCTCTCTATCTCTTTCCTTATATCTTTACTTCTATTGGCCCTTCCACCCCCTCTCTCTATCTCCTTTTCCTTATCTCTTTCTCCCTTTTATTTTAATCTACTTCTCTCTGTTTACCTCCCTCAATCTCCACGCATTTTAGTATGACTCGCTTTTCCACCTTCATTGAATTTGAAAATAATTTGTGCTTCTTATATATAAAAAGGACCCAAATGATTATTATTTTACAAACTGGTCCTATAAGTATAGCGGACTCACCATCGCAGTCGCTGACCTTCTGAAAACCCTGGCTGACAGCATCGGCTACTGTGCGAGGTTGAGTTTTGAAGTAGTTCGAGCTGAGTGGATTTGGCCCCCAGGTCACTACAGGAAGTCATTGACAAAATATTCCTGTTAGAGTTTGCTAATTTAAAGAATAGTTATTGCACATTTTTAATAAAAGTTGTAGAATAATGGGAGACAGCCCGTCAGTGTCCGAATGTAAGAAAGTCAGAGAACGAGTCTGAAGTTTTTACCATAGTTATTGCTCAGTTCTATTTTGTCAACTAAAATTATTTATGAGTCTACACGCAATACTTCGAAACATCCATGAGTCATAGTTATCGAGGAGAGTAACAAACATTTGTAGGCAAGTACTAAGGCTCTTCTATTATTGTAGGACAAAAGCTAAGAAGGAGAAGCTTTTATTGAACTTACCCTTCAGTCCATCCCACTTTGGATCTGTAAGAACAAACAAGCAAATGTAACGTTAATATGCAAGAAAGATATTCACCGAAAAGGTTAATATTCTATCTTATCAATAAAAAGGCCACAACCCTTTTTTCATACTCACTTTCGTTTAATAATATTGGCCGATAAAAATAAGAAGTTAGACTAAACACAGTCGCTTCAAGAAAGGCTGCAAAAACTTTTTAAAACTGTATGGAAACTGTGGGCACCAATAAACGTTGTTAGTTTTCGTTTTGTATTTGAGCTTTTTTGCTCGTATATAAACTAAAAGTTAAAGGCTATCCCTTTTTGTGCACAGTGACAATAATTGAAATAGAATAAGATGGAAATATGTAGGCTTTGAAAATCGTTAGGTTAATACATGTATACATCATCTTCTCGTAATTGCTTTACAAAATAGGTGCTTTTAGGGGGGAGGGGAGAATAACTACGACAGTACGAATAATGATCATGTTTAACTCAAATTAGCGAAGGAGAAAACGTTTTAAGAATAAAAAAAAAACACTTACTGGCCTAGCTTTGCACTTAAGGAGTTAACTAGCAAAACCTGCTAAGTCATTTGAGTTGGTTGTTTTTTTTTTTCATTTTAACACCCCAGTCAACTTTGAGATTATACCAGAGACGCCGCTGTGGACAATTGAAAGCGTGCTGCTATACTGTGGTGTAAGGAGCGCTTGCGTACACCACACCCAGTCACATTATTCTGACACCGGGTCGACCAGATCTTTAAATCCATAATGCCAGACACTAGGCGGATCAGCTGCTTCTACCAATTTTAAAGTCCTTGGTTTGACTCGGCCTGGGATACCACCTACCGATCTTTGAGCGAGTGTGTTACGGCTAGGCCACAGAGCCGGTAAAAGTCATTTGAGAGCTGCTTTGAGGAAAAGATTTTCTGTTCAGCATTTCATTACTTATACTAGTTGAATTGCCTGTTCTACTAATAGTATGGCAATTCATAACAGATGTAATTGCAACATATCATAGGGACTTAAGAACGTGTGAGGAAAGCAGGTAGACTAATGTACTGGCATATTATGGTACTTACATCTAGATCTACAGATCGTTGTCTTTGTTCTACTATTTTATTATCAAGGGCTAAGAGATCAAGATTTTCGATATTTATATATGAGAGATCTAGACCTACATATCTCTGTCTTTCTTCTATCTCTTCTACTGGATTATCTGAGTCTAGCTCTAGATCTAGATTTCTTCCTCTAGCCCGAAGCTCCCTCGTTGACCTTGCTTTTTCCGCTCTCCTACGTACATCTTGCTGAGATCCATTTGTCACCAAAGGTCACCTTTTTTCGGATGCATGTTTAGCCTAGAATATATAGCATAGATCTAGATAAGAGATCTAATAAGGGATGTCTTAGTATATCTAACTTCTAAGAAGGGATGGTAAAGAATAAAGAATGCTTTTGCATCAGTGTGGTGGCTTCTTTCTACTTCACTGGATATATGTGGTCTTGTCTTGGCTAGATTTGTAACTTGTGCCATTATGTGAAGAAATGCTATATTGTTTCGATGTGGGGCAGGCCAAGCCAGCAGAATGACTGATTACGGTCTGCTTATTCTAAGTGATCACTTAACCCCCCCCCCCTTTTAAAACACAACAAGAATAATTTATAGATATAATCTAGATCTAGATCTATATCGGCAAGTACCGATCAGAAATGAGCGCCAAATTGAGAAGCCAACATATTTTTTCTAAAGAGCCAATTTGATTAGTTCGTGGTCTTTAAAAAGCTTGTTTGGCATTCTGATGTAGCTTCGCACAAAATGGGTCGCAGAGAAGAGAATTATAGGCCAGGAGGCCTAGAAATTTTTATTAAAATGTTAAAATAAACAAAGTGTTATTGACAATTATAAACATATAAATGTAACTGAGTACATGTATTAGTAATTAGGCATTGTGTTATCTTCTCAGAGTGTTTAGTCCAGGCGTTAAGATTATTTTGATGGCAACAGGTTGGAATCCTACTCTTATTATAGTATGATTATTAAAAATTTTCAGTTAGATTTTCTTTAAAATTTAACATTTAGGGGTGGGTAAGCTACATCATTTTTTACACAGCCTTTAGAAGCTAATCAACAACATACCCTTAGTAATGACTTAATTGTTTTTAAAAAATGACTTAGCAGGGTTTTCGGACTCCTCTTTTATAAAACACTGCAGCTTATGCGCTAAAAACCTTTCGCAATATTATGAATTCATGATATTTAGTTTCGTAATTCAAACTTCTTTAAAAACATAAGTTTCTACTCTACATGCTTGTTGTGGACAAAATAGTTGGGTTTTGTTTTTGTTTCACTGTTGTAAACGTAGCCGAAATCAAATACAAATTTGAGTTTGCACTTTAAATTCTCACCGTTATCGAACAAGAGGAATGCGCCAGTATAGGCTGATACGTAAAGGAGAACGGTAGCGACCGACTTGAACCCCATTATGAAATCCAACCTGGAGCCTTGTGGGGGTCTGGAGAAAAGTAGCGCTGGGAAGACCGAACACCATTTATAACTAATGTGGACAAAATGCTAGCAGGATGATTTCGCACTTATTTGAGAAGGTTGCCTTGAACTAGAAGTGAAGATAAGTACAATGTCGTAGGTTGTTAGGTTAAAGTGTCTAGGGATGATGGAATGTCTATGGACCTTATACCTTGGAAAAACCATACGATTTGTCTGTCTATACGATCAACTTTTCTTGCTACCAGTCCAAATGTTACGCTTAAATCAAGAAAGTTCAAGTGGTTTGATATGGTAAGACTTTATATATTAAGTTGCTGAAAATTGCATGCGTCACTTGGACTTTTGTTTTCGTTTGCTAAGTTTCTCTCTACGCTTTAATGTTATCGGATTGATTCAGTGACAATTCATAGACATTCCCCTCCCAGAAAATGAGATGTGGCTTTTTCATACGAGGGCTGTTTGAGATTCTCATTTTTCCTTTTGTAATAATAGTAAGGTCTAAGTCATATGACATGAGAATTAGAACCCAAAAAAAGGTTGTAAAGTTTGTATTGCCTGACAGGGAAGGTTGCTCAATTTTGTTATCCCCATCGAAATCAAAAGCTTCTATGATGAGGAAAGGAAATCTACATTAATAAGAATTGAATAAAGGTTTTATATGAAAGAAAAAGTAAACATGTAAAACCGACGCATCTTGTAGTGATATGGAAATAATAGTCCTAAGAAAAGCTGCAACGTCTAGTAAAATCAAGTCAAGGAAAAAACAAAAACTGACTATATCAAGCTACGTATCGGCTAAAATCTAATCTGTTTCGCCTGTTTGTTTTATGAGACTCAGTCTTTTATTATGCTTGTGAAACATGGACTCTCACAGCATAACTAGAAAAGATGATCCAGACCAAAGAAACGAGATGCTTTCTAAGACTACTTGGCATAGCTTACAAAGACCTTATGACCAACTAGGAAGTCAAATACAAAATACGGCAAGTCATTGGTTCATTATCTGCTCATCACCACCAAGAGAGGCAGCCAGCGTGGTCGCCGCAGACAGGCTTGGCTGACGCAATAATACAGACTTTAAGCAGCCAACGTGTGAGCATGACGGGAACGTCTGTGGGTCTATTTTTAGAAACTGGTTTCATTATTTTTGTAGTTTCCTTGATCTGCTTTCCCGATTTTCGCGTACGCGTAGTGAGACACGGTGCGTGTGCTTAAGGTCTCTACTACTCATTACTCAACTACCCGCACAGCACCCGCACTCATTGCAGTGAATCATTGAATAAAATGAATAAAACACTCGAAGTCACTCGTTGTTCAGGATAACTTAAATCCTTCGTGGCTAGTGGTATGAGTTTTTATTAAAAAAATACTCGAGTACTCGCAGACATCAGCTGCAGGTTTCGAGTGCGTATGAATAATTAAGAACGGTAAATCACCCAAACTTTACAAGATACGCAAACTAAGATCGTTCGGCCACATAACGGGGGGAGAGACAGTGCTCCATGGAACTGAAGAGGAGGAAGACAGACGAGGAGACGGGAAGACAACCTCACAGAATGCACAAGAGTGAAGGTGAGCGATGCTGTCAAACGTGCGGCAGACAGGAAGGGGTGGAGGCGACTGGTTGGCAGGTCATCTGTAGCGCCCCATCTTCAACCGCCGGGGGGACAGGTAAAAAAATATGGAGGACAAGAATAGCACGTAGATCTAGTCAACGAGACAAAACATAAACATTTCAATATTTTAAAAAAATAGCAGAATGAAAAAAAGGAAAACAGGCAAAAAAAAAACTTCCCAATCCTACACCTCAGCAGTGGTTGTTGTTTTTGTTGTTGTATCAAGAGAAATATTGATGAATAATGAGGATAAAAACAACGATAATAGATTTGAATCTAGTATTGATAACAATTTTAACAGTAATATTGTAAATACAAATAGTAAAATAGATACATGTAATGAAATATAGTTACTAAAAATATAAATACTACCTAACTAAAAATAAGATGACTCGCTTCAAAACAGGCAAGTGATTTGTGTAGGTCAACCTTCCTAAGTCGCCACTTTCTAAGTGTACAAGTGTGGGAGCCAACTTTATTGCGTAGGCCACCTATATATTATAGGGGGCAATCGGCCAAAGGAAAAGAGAAGGTTAAAACTTGGCATAGGCAGAATGATATAGGCCTATCGGGACGGACGGGGTATGAGGGTCATGGCAGAAATGTGACCACGCGCTGTACAGGGTCTTCTGAAAGAAATCAGCAAGAGCATGTCACTAGTGACAAGCACCGTGACGCAGAGAAAAGCGCAATAGATCTAGAAATGACATGCAAAATGTTGATTGCGAAGCAAACTACCCTTGACGTCTTAGCAAGGTGAGAAGAATCATATCGGCATAGATCGACCAAAACGTGCCTGGAGTACAAATGGGTCAATGATAAAGAAACAAAGGTGAAAAATTAGAGAAGAAAAAGAGCACAAAGCTTAATATCGACTGCGGCTAGGAGCGTCAAGACTCTAACCCATTTGATTAGTATTATAGTGAGATTGGGGAAGCTAAGTGGCTGAGTGAGTTGTTTATCTTTCTGGTCGCTAGACCCGCACCTTTCACTGGACTCAGTGGTAAAAAAACTTCAAAATCTTTACGCTTGTTTATCGGCAAGCTAAATAGATTTTACACGTATCAAACGCATCTTTCCATTTAGAACGCACAGTCACAGTTTACCCTTGGGACAATTTAAGTCAGTTCTGATCTTATTCTCGACCTCTTGACTTACAATACCTAATATAGGCCTAAGCCTCCGGTCTTTAATATAACTACTCATGCGGGATGTTACGCTGAACTAATGTGGACTAAACAGTTAAAGCGTAAACTCCTGTTTGGAAAACTCAGTAAGTCTGATATTATATGCCTTCAAGAAACTTATTGAACAGATGAGAAGGCGAATGATTGAAAACAGGATTGGATCGGTGACGTACATGATCGTCCCGATGTAAGTCATAGAAAGGGTCAGATAATTTCGGTAAATAAAATTTTTGCTGGAAGAAAGATCAAATTTTTCTTTTTTTAAGACAAATGTATTGGTATCTTATTCTTTTTAGATACATTACTGTACATCGTGCTCAACTGATATGGCTCAGCAAGGCTCCTAAGAGCGCCCTATCTTCATAGATATGCTTAATGAAAGAAATCACAGAAGGTTATTATAAAGTTATTAGGTAAGACTGATTTTGAATACCTCATCAATGTGGAGATGCATACAATGCTAATAGATAAAGATCTATTCGGCGTACCACTTGATTTCAGAGGAACGGAAAATTCAAGTAAGCTTCTTCAGACATGAGATTTCCACGATTGCTGGAGAGAGAGAAATGTAAAAAAAATAGTTTACATAAAGTAAAGACAAACTTTTCATAGCTAGACGCCTAGATTATATATTTTGCAATAGTGGCCTTATATCGGATGAGCGCAACACCGATATTGTACACTTTCATTTAGCAGATCACCGGACAGTTGTGACTAACTATGGATGACCCGTTTCCTAAAGGGCCATTCAGATGGCAATTCAATGCGACTTTGCTCAAAGACAAAAATTTTGTAGAGCATATGAACGCTTTTATTCCTTATTATCTCGATGACACAGGTTAGTTGTTTGATTTTAAACGTCTCTTTTTAACTACAAGGTTATATCAGAGACGGCGCTTGGGACAATTGAACGCGTGCTGCCACACTGTGATGTAAGGAGTGCTTGCATACATCACACCCAGTCACATTATCCTGACACCGGGCCGACCAGAATTAGCACTAAATCCATGATGCCAGACACTAGGCGGATCAGCTGCTAATACCAATTTTAAAGTCCTTGGTTTGACTCGATCGGGGATCGAACCCATACTCCCGATCTCTGAGCGAGTGTCCTACCGCTTGGCCACAGAGCCGGTCGATGATACAGGACACCGCGAAATAGACTGTAGGACAAAATAAAAGGTTTTGAAAGTGGCATTTAGATTAGAATGCATATAATTTAATAAATGTGGCAGTTTAAAAAAAATTGAATTGAATTGATTTTATTCAGTATATAAAGCCATCGGCCCAAATTACAATAAATGCACATGTATTCATGAACATATGTACGTATATTGGTTCTTTTTTTCATTAAAATGATACATCAGATTGGACATTTATATATATTATAGCCTTTATAGCCTTTTCAATAGATTTTCGGAGCAGAACGCTACCAATCAATTTACTTTTACAACTCTCAAGGAAGTAGTCGTGTATCAAACTTGTGAATTATACATGATGTATCACTGCCTACAGTAAATGATTCAGTCGAGTGGAGTGACAGAAAACAGCATGCCAAGCAACATAATTATTCAAATTGGATCACCTGATCCGGAAGTTTTGCAGTAGACGTTCAAAAGCCTACACTTAACTTTTTTTTTTTTAACCAAAGATAAATTTTGAAGGACACGTTTCAAAGTAACGTATGCAATGTAAAACTTGACATGAATGATTTAGCGAAGCTTTTTAACGACATTTTTTATTCCCTTATTGTTGAAGTTAAACAAAATAATCTGCGTTTCAAAAGCCAAATCTAGTTATCCGTAATAAAACATCCATGGCTTGTACAAAACGTCAAAGTAATAGAAATATCGATTCGCAGTTCTGTAATTAAAATATGCAAGGATTTATCAACCTGTGTAGTTCAGAAGATCAAAGTGGATAAATTTATTTTACGCGTTGAACTTGAAAAAGCTCGTTTGTAAGCCACAAGCAACCAATGAATTTAAAAAGTTTGTGTACATTGTGCAATTTTAAAAAAACCTTTTCTTTTAGGCTATCTCAATTTTAAGAGCAAACACTTCCAACAGCAAGAGTAGGAAGTAAGCCACTTAATGACCCGATTAGAGAGTTTTTTCGTATCTATGGTTATATACAGCATATAAGAGGGAGGTTCGCCGATCACTTATAGATATGGACCAATCAGAACTCTGTATATTGAGTCCATCGAACAGGATTCACATAGTTTCGCTCACCCAGAAAATATCAACAAGTAGAACAACTGAAGCATAAGGACCTGACTGAGGGGCCACTAAAAGTTCATGAAGTTGAAGGGATTTTGCAGGTCTTAAGTCTTCGATCTCGAGACATAAAGACATCAGCCATAGTTTTAGACAGGCTCTAAACTGTGAATTTAAAAAAAAATGTTTACAGAAACAACCGATCATTCATTTTATTTAGCAAATTGGTCCAGTGCTAAAAAAAATGTGAAAAGAAGCTCAGTTCACTCGAACGAGATCTCCTCAAAATTAGAAAAAAAATGACAATTGGAATAGTTTTTCTAGTTGTTGGTTATATAGACCATGAATGACATAACAAAACGCTCCTTCTCAAATACTTTGAAATGTCATTGACTGTGCGGTGATAAAATTATTTCGCAGCTTCATACGTTTGACAGAATTGTCTTTCCACATAATTATTTGTAATAAGATATATAAAACCTTCTTGAGCATAATGTTTTTTTCGCATAGCGTGCATTGTATATGTGAAGTATGAAGCCATAATAATCTGAACACTTTGCATCACCATATGACTGTGGAAGGTGAAATATTTCAAAAGAAAGACCATGTTTATTAGCTTTTAACTTTACATCTTGATGAGATAACACACTCGCAACTCTTAATTTGCAAACCAGCTATACCATTTAAGCGGTTTATGAATTTTAATTTTGGTAAAGCAATAGCAGTAAGAAAATGTCTTGTTTGTCGATGAAATCAAAGCAACAAAAACAGCCGACGAAAATGAAGAGCATCCTGAAGTACAGAGTTGAAAAGCAAACTCCTCACAAGGTTAGGAAAACAGCGGTAACAAGAAAACTTTAAAAAAAAACAATTCAGTTGTAGAAAACATTATCTGCCATTAGAATCGTAAAAGAATATTTTTTCGAAATAAAAGCTGGCAAGCTGGTCGATGGGGCTCGAACGATGTCACCTATGAAACTGAACCTAAAATCACTTTTTTTTTCGAAACAAATCCAGAATTTTATGTGGTCCAAATACTCGAGTTGTATTGTTATTCTTTTGGATCACAAGGTATAAGGCTACATAGTGAATTTCGTACACAAAGCATTCAGTTTTTTTTGCAGAAAAAACATTTATTACATTTGCTGCCTGATTAATAGGATAGGAGTTTTAAAAACATGGCTAGTATAATAATTTTGGCCACAGCTCTTACTTGTTGAACCAGTGTATTTTAAAGTTAAAATAACAGGTTGCACAGTATCATTTCTGCTCTTCAGCTTGCGGCATTTTTACGGCCAGCCGATCATTTTTTACAAAAATATCAGAGGCTCCATACGCCTCATTTAATCACAATTTATATTGCCCTTTTTGAGAATGCTTTATCTCAATCTTACATAGGTTTTTGTTACTTTAAGAATCACCCGTCTATTAATCAGGTATTAAGAACTGTAAAGAATATGTTAGCAGCGCATCAACTATAATGTAGATAAATTTTGAAAGACACGTTGTAACGTACCCAGTATGAAAAAATTGGCAGATATAGTTTAGCAAAGCCTTTTAGCAAAGTTTTATTCTCTTGTCGTTTGAAGAGTGACAAAATAATCTAAGTTCGAAGAACAAATCTGGTCATCATTCATGACCTACTTTACAAATGTAAAAGGTCAAAGAGATTGGATGATAAAAAAGTGTAAGGATTTCTCAACGTGAGTAGTAAAGAAGACCAGAGTAAGTAAACTTGTTACACACATTGACGTTAACAGTGACATTGTTGTGTAAACACGACAAGCAATCAATGAATAAAATCGTTGTGTAGTTAAAAAACATGCTCTTCTTTTATCTTAATTTAAGTGAGAAAACATTCCTTACAGAAAAAGTAGGAAGTATACCATTTGATTAAGAAAAAGAGAAGACATTTTGAGAAAACAGATAAATTGAGAAATGCGATTCAGGAGAGAAAAAAGGGGGGATGTAGGTTTGTCCGTTACTTATAAAGATGAACCATTGGATCCGAACTCGATATTTTGAGTTGATCGAACAGGATTCAAATTTTTGCAGTCCCAGAAGATGCCAACATTTGGACAAATAAACTGAAGCAGATGAACCACTAAATATGCACGAAGTTTAAGATTTTTGCAGAACTTAGGCCTTCCGTGTCGAGACAAAAAACCCATCAGTTACAGTTGTTACTTTTAGACATGATCTAAACTGTGCATTCAAAAAACCTTGGGAGAGACAACCAGACATTGAGGTAATATATAGGTCCACACCAAAATGAATAAAAAAGAAGCTTAGCTCAAACTCACGAGATCCATTTTGATGAGAAAACATTGACTAGATTTCTAGCTCATAATGGTTTTTAGTGTCTTTGTTAATGGGCAACATGAGAGGCGAAAAGTCTACTTTCGAAACAGTGAAAGTTTAGAAAATTAAAAGGGTTGTGATATACGGTGATACATTTTCTTGCCTTAGTTTCTGAAAGCAAAACTCGAGTTACTCGTTATTGGACATGATCAATTTAAACTTTGTCCACAAAACAGCCCAAGTCGCGAGATTGCGTGGCAAACAAGGGGCCTGGTTAAATGTAATAAATGTTTCTAGTATGGCACCTTAGACGGGAACATTAGGGTAATGCTTGATTCGCTTTGCTGTTTTTACTCTCACCAACTCGTGACCCACGACGTACATACATTGTTCAATTAAAACTAGAAAAATGCCCAGGTTTTCTGGTAAATTAAGATTTCATTTAGCAACCAATAAAAACCTATTGTTGGTTTGCTTCAGGTGGTATAATCATGCGCTTTGAAAGTCACGAAATTACATAAATCGATTATAACCTGAAGGACAGAAAAATAAACTGATGTAAAAGGTTACCATAATTCTGAAGAAATCTTGAGACTGAATGTAAATTTTTTTAATCTGATGCTTTCCATTGTAAAATTTTTTAATCTGATGCTTTCCATTGTAAAATTTTCGAACCGACAGTTTTCAGTCTACAAAAAATCCCGTAAAAGGCAATTAGTGTTTTTTTAAAGAACTTCCTTTTTATTTACTACTTTTCTTAGCAAACTACTGCCAAGAATGTTGAAAAAGTATGTTTGCAAGATGGGCAGCTTGCGGTTTTCTATAAGTTTTCGGGAGTCAGCAACTGCTGCAAATAACAGCGGGCTTTTAGAGTTCATAGGTGTTTTTTTAATGTAGCGTTAACTCCTCCTTATAAAAAAAAGTCTGTTGATTTTGTATGTCATGACCGATACCAGCCATTTGCAGTAAAGGTATGTACCAATTGCAAGTAATTTCTTAACTAATTACTTATTTGAATCAACATCTCAAGCTTGCTAATTCATCAGCCAATAAAATAACGAAATCGCTTCCAGTTAAACACAAAAAATAATATGCAACATTTCCATTTATAGGCAAATTATTTTTAAAAAAGTGTATTCCCATAACAAAATTAATTTTATTAAGTCTTCAAATGAAGAGATTTTCCGAGCAGGACATTACCAATCAATTTAGTTTTCGAGCAAGTAGTCGTGTATCCAACTTGAACTTGCAAATTAGACATGATGTTCCACCGCGGGGCCTTGATAGCTCAGTTGGTAGTGGCTTCGCTCCGTGGCTAAGAGGTCGCGGGTTCGAAACACAGCCGAGCACAGTCCGGGCCCCTACTGGTTGGGTCGGTGTCATTATAATGTGACCGGCTGAGGCTAAGTCATGGTATCCCCGCTAGTCTCTGGGTGGCAGCCCGTAAATTGTCATTGGGACCCAAGCCCTTAGAGCACCTTTGAAGTGGAATTGGGCTTGTAAAAATACCCTTCAATCATGTTCCACCGCCTTCAGCCCATGATTCAATCGGGTTCGATGAGGGGAAACAAAGCATGCCAAGCGAGATATTCAAATTGGATCAACTGATCCGGAAACTTTTCAACAGAACTTCGAAAGCCAACACGCAACTTTTTTATGCAAGCGCCGGACCAATAATTTCATAGAGAGGTGGGAAGAGACAGAAAAAGGAGCTACAACATGTGTACATGACATGTTTTAGTACAATGATGTCTGCAATGAGTATTGCGCTTCATAATCAACTAACAGTTTGCTAGTGCCAGACTTTGTAGCCTTCATTAGAGCAAGACAAAAAGCTGAATGTGTCCTGATGTCAAGGATATCACTCTGTTAAGGCTTGTAACGTTAGCAACGAAGCAGTGAGTGAGACCATTTAGCGCAACCAAAAAGGTTAAAACTTGTATTCAATTCTCAATGAGTTTAAATTGTCTCAATCATTTTAACGCTCCAGCATGAGCACAAACACCGTACCGGAATACTAACATGGCGAGAGTAATAAACATTGACCTGTGCAGCCTTTCAACGACCGCGTCTGGTTCTCTTAGACCTGGCTATCTTACTCTTAACCCTAGACCTGTCAAAGGCTAGTGTTCTTGTAGAGTATGGGTTATAACTTATTAGCGCTGATCGCAAAAATCTTTTTCCATCGTCAGTGTACGATCAGTTATTGAGATTGTCTCATGAAAAACCAAATTTTACTACTTGGGTCACGCTTGTTAGAGATGTTTTAAATATAATGTGGATTAGGATATGCCTGGATCAATCAGTGTGTTGATAATGAATCTCAGTTTCTATCCATTTTAGAGAACGAGTTAGGGATATTTATTTGTAGGACTGGTGGGCTGAGGTTGAAGGTAGCAGTAGTTACAGGTTGTATAAGCATATGAAGTCGTCCTTTTGTAATGATATGTATTGAGTGTACCGTATGTGTAAAAGCGCACACAATTTCCTTAAGAAGAATTCGTCTTAGTTCCCTTGCATTTAATGTTGAGATGGGTAGGTGGGGGGCACAAAGACCTGCAAATGAAAGATTACGTAACGTCTGTGGAATCGTTGAAGATGAATACCATTGTTTAATTGAATGCAGTATATTCAAAGAATGCAGACTAGGATGTTTGTCTGAGAAGCTTGCAGAGAAATCAAGTATGTTTAAATTTGTCAACTTTTTAAGACTAAGAATAAAAAAGAACTTATAACGCTATCTGCTTTATGTGCGCGAGTGTTGAGAGAGTATACAAAGAATGTCACCTGAATGATAGTTTTCCGGCTGCGTATCGCGAGCGTGTATGTATCTAATTTGTGATTGTACTTGTTAATTGTACTTGAAAACTACACTTGAAGATTGAATGTTGTTCTACATATATATTGATGAATTGGCCTCTGGCCCAATAAATCTGTTTTTAAAAAAAGTTAAAAATTCCGCAACCTGAAATTACGTTGATATGTGAAACTGTCGATGTACGTTTATTACACTGTATTTTGATTCAAGCAGGTAATTTGAATCTAACCCTTGCTATACTCGCATCCCTTTTCCAAATGTATCTTTTCCTTTTCTGCACACATGTAAGATATCCAGTGTAGGGACCTGACAGAGTAAACACGCCTGCAGGCATTTTCGTAAAGCCATTTTTATCATGGTCCGCTCCGCGTCGGCGTCGCCTTTGAGCTGCCTCAGCTCTAGCGCTACTCACGGTCCGTTTGCAAAATACGAACTTTAAGCAGCAACGCGTGAGTATGACGGGAACGTCTGTGGGTCTATTTTTAGAAACTGGTTTCATTATTTTTGGAGTTTCCTCGACCTATTTTTCGATTTTCACGTACGCGTAGTGAGGCACGGTGCGCGTGCTTAAGGTCTCTAATGTAATCAAGCAGCGTCAACATGTTTCAATTCCGCGTCGGCGCCGCGTCCGCACCCACTCTGCCAGGGCAAAGCAAAGCAAAATAACACACCAAACGTACGACTATGAGCATGTACTGGAACAAGGGCCTCTAATTTTTGTTTGCGGTTTGGACCTGAATTAATTATGTTGAATATCTTACTTGTAAAACCTAGATCTAGCGAGAGAAGCATGATTGATAAGATTTAGACAATAAGCTGTTAATGAACTCAGTTGGTCCAAATAGAGTAAAGTTAGTAAAGTGTGACTCTCACTCTCAGAGCTTTATGCACCGGCTCTATTGATATAACGTACAATCACATTCCAAAACCCTCATTCAGCAACGATAAGCTACATCTTAAAGTCATCCCAAAACTCAGCCTGCCTTTTTAATGTGTTTAGAACTAGAGATCTATAGACTTTTAAACCTCTATGTCTTGTCTGGACCTTGATCTATCTATAATGCCAGTCCTTGTCTCTCTTATAAAACAAGGTTTGTGAAGAAGTCGTACGTCAATTCAATATTGTCAGCCCGTTGAAAAGAATGGAGTCTAAATCTAGATTCTCATTTCTATCCAACTAGATAAACCCAGGCCATACATTTTTAGGTCTTTAGTCTATATACATATATCTATTATCTGGATCTCTAGATCTTGTATGCAAAAAGGCAAAATTTTTGAGCTCCTTAGGAAAAAATTGGTCCATTTTACACTGAGCCCGCTTCATCTTTGGGAAACTTGTGGAATGACACTTTCTTGTCTGTGCAGCTCTGCTTATGGTGTGCATTTAAGCAGTTTATCGTAACTAAAAAATCGCCCTAACTTTTTTAAAAGCTTGTGCTCCTTAAAGCAGAGACTATTAGAAAATTTGAGTCTATAATTTCAGTAAATGAAATAACAAATTATAGATGTTCTGTCTTTAACTATAAGTTTTAAAGAAGTTAATCTGGTTATAAATTTGCTTTTTGTAATTATTTGGTTCTCAAGCAAACACACTCTCATTTAGTTTGTTTATTGTTGTTTTTTGTGTGTGTGTGAAATTTGAAAAAAGAAATATTGGATTCGCTAATTAAAAAAAAAAAACGCGCTAGGACACCAAAACCTGAAATTACAAACTGTGCGGCAAACAAGACCTCTGAAATTTCGCTTCACTCAATGAAAAGGTGTGTAACGAAGTTAGACATTGTTTTAGTCTAGTTCCTTAGTCATGCTATGTACAATGTAGACCTAGATTAAGGCTACGCTTGTTTTCTTAATGGAATGTGTTAAGTATTCGTATTTATAAGTAAGTTACGGTTTTCCGAACTCATTAAAATCTAGAATGATCGCCTATTGTTAGTTCTGTAGATCTAGGCTTCTGGATTTATCTAGATTACCACCTTCCGGTTCATTTACATAATGTTTGATGACGTAGGAGGCATTTCGGTCGACTTATTTTAACTTGGCCTGTGATTGGGTGTCGCTGCCGTATTAAACCACGCCTTTCTCACCTTTCTTGTAAACGGTCGAATTTTCGAGCAATAACTAGAACTTGTGTGCTTTTTCTTGATGTGTGTTTTGCTTATAAATAGAGCTCGCGTGGTTGATAGACGAGAGACATGAGGAGACTGAGAAGACGGAGAGGATAGAATACTGGACGAAGAGAGAGTGAGCAGTTTTCTGCAAAAGTTAGATCTACGATTTGTTTATGCTGGACATCGGCAATTCCACTGTCATTATTTTCGACTGCTGCTGGGTGTAAATGTTGTTTCGTGTTGATTTCTGCATTTTAAGTTTAATAAATTTATTTTCTACGTTCTTCACACGACTTTTCACGTTTTCAAGATTTTAAAAGAACTCACAAGTCTCGCATCAGGAGTTTTATTCATTTACTCGATTATTATTTCTGGTGTTTGTGACAAGGTGAAAAAGACAAGACAGGAAGGATGGGGCATTACTATGAATGAGAGAGACAGTGGTAGACTAAGTGCGGACAAGCAGCGAGCCATAAAACTAATTATCTAGAGATAAAACCGCAGATGACAGGAAATAATCAGGTATAAATCCTGGCGCGCAAAAGAAATGGTGCTCACATGCACTACTATGGCCTTTATCATCATTACAAATATTGCTCCCACTGCGAGGACACACAAAGAATTGCGCGCAGCTTTCATTGCAAGAAGTTGCCTGCCAAAATATATAGGTTAGTTTTTAATAAACTTAACTTAGCTTCATTTATAAAACCATAAAGACTGTTTTTGGCAATGATAAGTCTTGCTCCAGTTCAAAATGGTCAATCGTATAAACTTGTTGGTATATGGCATTCATTAAGGATATTTCAAGGATTGTTCTTCGACTGATCATGCGGTCTATCACCACTATCTTTTTTCTGTAACAAGATTGGACAGCACTTAGATCCAGTCGATGTAGTACCGAGTATACCTTTGCTTGCGCTTGACTCGACGTGAGTGACTTTCCGCAGGCGCAGCAGGCCAAGCCAAGATAGACTGTGGCGTGAGCAGATCGATATCTGTGCTCTTATCCTCGTCTTGCATACACCGTCTCTAGAGGGGGCTTAAGTTAGCTGGATCTACGGGAAAGTGCGTGGAGGATTTAATGGCTTGGTAGGGGAAATGAAGGAGAAACACGAACAGCCAGCCAGACAAACAAATATCTAGACACAGTCACAGTGAGGGAGACCCAGTGTCAGATAATGGCGAATAGGGAGGAGATTAAAGAAGAAAGTAAAAAAAGAGATGTAAGGAAACGAATGGAGTAAGGCAGTCAGGATTGGAAGATAAAGCGAAACGATAGAAAAAAAATAGAGAGAGAATGAGATCGGGACATAGACAGACAGACACAAGGTGGACGAGCGTGTGGGTCGTGTATGAGTACGAATTGAAGAGAAAAACTTAGAGAAATATGAAAAGTGATTCGATATTTGCAAAGGAACAGTAACCTTAAAAATAACTGTGGGAAGCGGAGAGGATGGCTGAACTGTTTTACTGTGTGAGTCTAAAAAAGATTCAAATCAGAGTTGATAAGAATTTAAAAAGAGATACAGTAAGAAAGATAAAAGTCAATATAGCAGGAGAAAGAAAATGATGTAGTTACATACTGTTTTAGCGTCCATGTAGACAAATTTTGTTTTAAAGATAATTCTTCAATACAGAATCAGGGGGGAAAAGCATGAAAAGCCCACGAAAAAGCCGCGAGCTGAACATAGAGACAATGAACGGAAGAGAGTGAGAGGGAAGACGGCGAAGTGCAGCACCCGCTTGGATTGTGATCAGTTTTGCCTCGGGAGGACTAGCCTCGATTTTTTAGCACACGGACATCACTGCGATCGTGGCTCACGCACTGAGTGGCAAGCTTACTGACGTTGCTGCTGCTGTTACTGGTGCTCTAGCCATGTCGTAGTTCGTGTGAGAACTGTTTGTGTAGTCGCAGGTGCCGGTGAGTGGTGACATTTAAACACCACTGAGTCTTAAAAATTCCGCAGAGCAGGATAATGGAGAGCTAGCTTCCTGTAGTTACTGATTACAAAGGTTAGAAGGGTCGGGCCGTGCTCATATTTGAGGCTCTCTGGGCAGCATCAATTAAAAAGGCTTTACACAGGCACATCACTCTTCTTTTCAGTTGACGCACACAAAAAATTATGCACTGCAATTAGGTGAGTACATTATGTTAATATCTGTACATTGATGTTATTCAATTTAATGTGTCGTCTTTCTGTTCTTGTTGAAGAAAAAATTAAAAAATTAACATAACGCACTGCCCTTGCGGTAAAAGGTCAAAACAATTGTTCGTTGAAGCAGACACGCGAGAGCGGTAGGCCTTGAAAGCAAGTGATGTCATAAACTGATACGTTACAAAATTGCACAGGCTCAAAATTAATTTGGTAAAAAAAACTAATGGATTATTTTCTACACCGGTATTTAAAAAAAAACTTATAAAGCTTTATGAACTAGAGCAATTAATGAAATATTTACTATGAAAATGTGCAATAATTTTTTTAAAAACAGCAAATATGCAGGCCATGACCATAATAAAGGTTATGGCTTCATTTTTATATACAATATCATAGACCCATCAAGAACTTTGTCAAAATTCTTCACTATATTGCTCATGAAATAGTACAGATTTTACGACAGAATGGTACGTTCCCTGTTTCTCACTCAAATCCTTGTTGCTATCTTTGTTTAAATTAAGACAATAATTTGTTCTATCTACCCCTTGTTCGGGCGCTTGGTGCACTGAAGAAGAGAATGATGCTGTTTTTTAAATCATTTCTCTTTCTCTTTATAGGTATTGAATCTTCACGACTAAAAGTGTATGAGGAATGATTTAGACAAAATTTTCTGAGAATGGTGCAAAAGTTTGATTTAATTTTTTTGCAGAGCTTATAGAGCCATATGCGTGACAACTGTGAACTCATTGCAGAAAAAGAATAAATATTAGAAGTGACTTGTAATGTATGTTCGTGTTCGACCGTTGAGCGCTTGGTACACTCGCAAATAGCTTCGAACCCTCTCTTAATATTGCAAGTATGAAATATTCATGCACTCTAATTGATTTCCTCACCCAGGGTAAACAAGACTCAAACCAAATAGAAACATTAGCATAGGCTATAGGCGCTTTGGACCTAGGCAGTGGAAATAGACATCTTTTCCAATGAGATATCTTTGAGCCTTCCGAATTTTTCCAAAGAGTAGACTTAGTTTCATACTGGATTTTACTCTTAAAGCGGCTGATACTCACATTCAAAGGTGCATATCATTTTTGACAACTGGGTAGCCATAAAGCTAACTCAATGGCCTGTAAACAAAGTGGGAGGGGGGGTATGGTTTTTGAACCTCATGGAGTACGCTTTCGTTGCTGCCAAACAGAACTATTACGGTAGTTAAAACAATAAGGAAATTACCAATAGGAAGGAACATTTTTTTTACAAAATTTTACACCAAAATTGTTAATTTACGTTTTGTACTTAATGTCCAACATCTAGAAATTTAAGATAACCGTTACAGACGTGTGCTTCTCTATTTAAAGAAAAAAGAAATGAGCTCGTCACCTGTGATACGAGGAAGCAATCCACGCCAATCTGCTTTGGTAGTTAAAAAGTGAAGGCCCACGACATTAATGAAAAAAAGATCAAATAGGTCTCAGTCACGTAATGTTCTATCGAGCTTAAGGAAAGGTAGAACGCGCTTCCGATTTTCTATCTGGTAATGTAAAAATAACGTGCTTGCATTGGCAATGCATGGCAGTTGGATAAAAGCTTTCTGTAAAGCTAATGGATTGATCTTTCGCAAGCGGAAACGTACCCTACTTTTCCCAAGCACTTGGAATACGTTTACCCTTTCCGTTTTATTCTTGCAATCTATTGATGAAGTCGTTTTGCCATTTGCTGAGTA
Organism: Elysia marginata; assembly: GCA_019649035.1. NCBI lineage: Eukaryota > Metazoa > Mollusca > Gastropoda > Plakobranchidae > Elysia > Elysia marginata. The sequence goes on along the minus strand of BMAT01001684.1, from coordinate 775,534 downwards.
CAAGCTTTTAGAGATAACGCATCTTTGATCCTCTACAAGTCTGGACCACCCAGACGATATTTCCAGACAATGGCTGCTAAATTTGAAAGTAGGGATTACTTGAGGCTCTGTTGTGTTTGCCTCTAATCTAATTGTTGCAGATAAGCATTGGAAATAAACGAATAATTTTCAAAATCTACTGCCACAAGCGAATAATCTATTATTGAAAAATTTAGGGCATTAAAAGCTTTTTTTTCTTCTGATAGTCAGCAAGAAAACCATTTCCATGACTATGAATGTTCAAACTCTAGTTTTCAAGATTCTGTGTCAGAATAAAAATTCTGTCCCCCATAGCAAACCGACCGATCTTAGTTCTTACACAATTGTGCTTTCCTATTCGTTTTTTTTTTCATTTGCTGCAATTGACTGTTTTTAGTTCCATCTGTTGTGTGTCGACGCATTACCGTCATGCAAGTAGTCGAAGTAACAGAGCAACGTATAACACGTCATAGCGAAATTTTTGTCATTATTCTCCTCAAAACCACAAAAAAATGCAGATACTTATTTTATTTTTGCCTTTGAACAGAGAGGTGTAAGGGGAAGTCTCATGATCATTCTAAAGAGAATGTAGCACTGTAATTTGATCCCGTAACGTTGATTATCACCTATTATGATGATAATGATAATGCTAATATTGGTTTAATTATAAAACGTCAAAAATTCATGCAAATAGTGCTCTGTTGTTCTATCAAACATGAAACATCATTGAAGCTGCTAATCTTTATGTGCTCTGTTAAAAGCAAAACAATGAAACTGTTACCTCCAGCAGAAAACGATTTGATTGTGCAATGATATAGGTGCCACTTACACTTACACTAAATATCTGAAGGTTAAGGGATTTGAGCCTCATTTACAATACTAGTCTAACTTGTGTTAGACCGATGGCTCCGCTCATTATTTTTATGGTTACTCCCTAAGGCCAGCACAGATCGTGACCTCTTTCATACCTCGTAGTTATGATTATTTGTTAGATTCCAAGCTACTCGCGCTACCAGTTATCAAACGACTCATTTACCTAATTTCCAGACGATATCAAAGTTTTTCGCCAGAGTCCGCTTGATGTGAAAGTGCCCCCCCCCTCTCTCTCTCCCCTTCTCTCTCTCTCTCTCTCTCTCTCTCTCTCTCTCTCTTTTTTTTCCCTTTGTCTATCTGTCTCTCTTTTCACCTCTTCTCTCTTGCTGGCACTTGTTTGTTTTTCACCCCCTCTAAATGTACAGATCTGTTCATCTAAGTCTACTGTTTTCCTTTTCAATTATCGTTTGATACAGAAAGTTCATGTTAGGTTTTTTTTCTACTCTCTTTTTTCCGACACACGTAGAGCCAATAACCATGACTTGGTCGTTCATGAATGGTTTAGTAACTCTGATCCTGACGTAACTCAAGGAAGTACCGTTCGATGGTGTTATACGTTATTGATTAGCACAGAATGGCCAAAGACAACGTTTTAGAAGTAACAATTTATTGTTAAGAAGACGTACGCAGATTTATGGTAGCACTAGCAGGTGTTGTTGGTATGACTAGATAATCCACTACAGAAATCAATATAATAACTGTGCATTTTACTTGTTGTTTGTACTATTTCCAACGCTGGGTCTTCTTTAGCGAGGTTATCCTTTAGTTTCCAACGAAATACGCCTGAGTATGCACAGCTTTCCACAAGAGACTAAATTAAAACGTATAGATTTTATGAGTAAGGGTAACTGTATCGACAAGAGACTGGGTCGTTTCATTATACGAATTAGATCGGATACGTTTATTTTCTATTGACTTGTTTTTATTCTTGCTCTATAATTTTGGTCCACAGAAAATAAACTAAAAGTTTATGCAGTTACAGAGAATGTCACTTTTATTAAAATTGTGTATTCTTCAACTTCGTATAAAACGTCAGTGCAATATTATATGCGAAGCGATCTATAATTTTACTTTCAGTTTCACACATAAGTCCAAGAAAATACTTATAAATCTTTTGACTAAGAAGAAAACAAAGTTTAGACACTTTAAAAAAAAGACAAAACTTTGCCAGGATCCCGCAAACATCCTCCGAGGAATTAACAAGCAAGAGAAAAAAGGAAATAAGTATGACAGTGACTGTTCAATGAAGAAGAATTTTATTGGCATAGGCTTGAAAGTGACAGCTACTGGGACTGGACGCTCTATTGCAAAGTTTCCAGACTCCCAAAGGTATAATTATCTTGAGCTATTTATTCTTTGAAGCAAAAGAAGCAAATGGGAGAAAGTGGCACTTCCTGTAGCTCTGTTCAGTCTGCTTTTCGTGGATGGGGACATGGGAAGTGTTAGTAAATGATCAGCCCAGATATGAAAATAGCCGGTCTGATGACGTCAGCCTCATTTCACATCTGTAATATGATGCCGATTTTAAAAAAACAACAAAAAAAAAACAACTATTTTTAACAAGACCTGATCTGTGCACACGCCCCAGTCGGTCAAGAATTTAGCCTACATAATGTCTCGTCCTACAAAGATTGCATGCTGAAGCAAATGCACTGTGTAATACTGATTGTTGCGTTGGATTATATCAACACCCTTCGTGATCACGCGTGTTGAGGTGTGTTGTGGAGCAGTTATTAACAGGTTAATATAGATCCTGTAAAAAAAAACAACTAATGGAACAGCCCTATGGAACTTTGCGCTTGCTCTTGTGGCGACTCGGACGTGTTTCTGTGTTCTCCTGTCTGGTTGCGTTTTTTTCTGGATACACTCATAACATTGTGCTTTTGGATACCTGAACTTTGCTAGGGTTTCAAGATGAAGTTTCTGTACTGTTTTTGGATACGTTTTCTGATATTTCTAGTCATTTATTTGATCGCCAGATAAAGAACATTCACTACATTTAGAATTTTCATTTTCATTTCGTAGCGGACGAGCTATTCAACCAAAGGCCAGAACTGATCGCTATAGAAATTCATTTTTTCCCTCAGCCACTGTAGTTCTTAGGTCATCATAATTTTCCAAGTTTTTTTTTATAAATATGTAGCTCATTGCCTCCAATCATATTATCATAAGAAATTTTGCTTGAAATATAGGCATTATAGTTATTAAATGTTATGTTTGCATAAATGTTTGTTTCTCAATATTATGAAATATGTTTGTAGGCCTATGTGGTAAATGTTTATTTCTCGTTAATACATTTTTGTTTTCCCTCAATGTAAAAACATGTCCAAGACAATTTTCCCAAACTGGGACAATAGAGATTCAACTTATCTTATCTTATCCAATTTAATAGCCTCCTCGCCCCCTTTCCACGTTCAACCACCACCACCACTGCTACCATCACCAGTTCTCATTCAATGATACTGAAACTAATACGATAATTGCCTGGAGTCAAACATTCGCCACATAAAGGGAAACAAGGCAGTTTTATACAAAAGAGGACATCAAGAACACTAGGCATACGTTAATTATCCTCGTACAGATTCTCAATAATCCTTGTATTTTTCCATGGAAATTTTTCCTTTTGTTTCAATGCGACCTTTTTTCCTACTGGTACAAAAAAGTTTTATGGGAATTATATAGCAATAACAACTATTTCTTTTTTTTCTAAATGCACACATGCTTTCATGAAAATATTCAATACTAAAATGTGTTCT
>BMAT01001684.1:741931-761521 GCA_019649035.1 Elysia marginata | reverse complement strand
GGTGTTCACGATATCACAGACTATTAGCTTTATAGAAAGGAAGGGAGAGGGAAGGGCAGAGGAAGACAGAGAGAGAGAGAGACAGAGAGAGAGAGACAGAGAGAGAGAGAGACAAAGCAATACAGGCAAACAAGCAGACAGAGAAAAAGATATAAACGAGAGGCAGAAACAAAGCCAGACATTTTGGCAGGCAGGCAGACAGGCAAGTGAAAACCCCGACTCTAGAGCGATTTTTATCTACATGTAACAGAACAATAGATGGCGCATCTTTTTGTTATTGATCAAACTTTAGGGAGGAGAGATAGTAGGAACAAAGTGGTGCAACTTCTCTCCTCAGGTTTTTTTTTACACGTGTTCATTTTTTCCCTCGAAACACAAGTACGTTGGCCCTTCTCTTTCTATAATAAGAATAGAAACGGTGCGCTATTATGGCTGTTGTAAGAGACGGCTCAAAGAACACGTGATATGAAATGTCACGTCTATTATACGCTTTTCATGATTGAAGTTATTGTAAAAGATCTTATTATTCTAAGGAAATTAGACTCTGCCAGTTCAATGTCTGGTGTATAGTGCGTGTGTTGTAAACAGATTTAAATGTAAAGTTTCCAATTTTAAAAAAGTCGAAATCAGAACGTGTAGAAAAGTCACTAGAGGGCATGCTGTGACGATGAAATAGTAAGTCATTTCGCATGTCATGGGCCCTCATATTTATCTTGAAATGAAGTGTATTTTAAAATTATTCAGAAGATCTCAAGAGTAAGAAATACGAAATAAACGCTAATTGTTTAATGTGCTACAGTTCGAATAAAAACTATGATAATAAATAATTTCAAAACCCCTTTTTGTTAATGTATAAACTCTCAAATTGCGCATCATGTATATTAATATTATTAATCTATACAATTAAAGTCATCCTAATTAAAGTATCAGTCCAGACAGAGACATTCCCAAACTTGATACTTAATAATTATGAAAATTAGAGAATCATAGTACTTTTGCCGTTAGTAAAACAAAAGGTTTGGCTGACCAATCACATTTTCGAACAAACAGACAAACATTCTTTTTGAAAACATTTTTTTGTGAGAGGGTTCATTTTTTTTTTCAAATCTTTATGCTTTTTTCCCTTTTCAATCTTCAAGATGGCAAATTTTAGGCTTTTAAAGTTCCGCTCAGGGCAGCAAGCTATTTCTTGTGTTCCAACAGAACATACGCGTCAAACCCTGGGGGTTTTAATGGTCGTACCGGCACTACAATAGATTTTTTAGCCCAGCTTGACGCTGTCACCAACAGAAACTCCGCTGGCCTGAATAACCGCTGTGTATTTCCACAGGTGCTCATAGGAAGCGATCACGACCAGACCAACAGCTTGAATTGCCACAGAATTTTCAAACTACGCTATAGTAATCCTTTTCAACCTGACATATTCAATCTTATCATGTTTACATTTCCTGCAGGCGAATTTTTTTTGTGGTCTTTCTTCCAGGACCAAAATTCTTTTAAAATAAAGATTTTAAGGAAAAGTTACCCGCATTATGTCCAAAAGACGGAATTTTAATTCGTCTAAGAAACAAGTGTTACTATCAAGTGGTGATTGTTTGAGACTGGGTGCTGAATTTTGAGGGAAGCACCATAAAAAAAATTCAGAATTGATTTTATAATCACCAATAACAACAAAAGAAAATTAAATAAGATCTTGAAATTTAGAATATGTGTTGGCACAGGACAAACATTGTAATGTAACATCATTAATACCTGAAATAGTTTATCGATTTCTTCCCTTTGTAACACGGGCCATGTCCTCTATCATTTACAATACAGTGAAAACAAATAACATCTCTTATCCATTTCATATCATGATAATGTGTAATCCAGATGTCATGAGATTATCCTTGAACATTGGAAAACGCCCTGTCCGTCACCAGTTATTGCAATTATAAGTTCAATCATCCGATATTAGGTAGAATACATCTTAAAATAAAGTTTCATTAGTTGAAAAAATAGCTCACCTTACAAGAAAATGTACACTATTAGAGAGAGAGAGAGCGTATATAAAATTGATTATAAAACCGAGAGGCCGGTGATAGCCACAGAAATAATAAAGCCATTTAAACTATGTTTACTTTCTTTAAAAAAATAAAGCTTATGACTATTGAACTTGAAGAAAAGTGCGAGAAATTTAGACATCTGTTAGGCACAAAAGTTTAAAGAGAAAGTAACCTTTGAAATAAAAAAAATCTTTGTTTTGAACAAAACACATATGAAACTTCCATATGATTATGCAACATTTAGCATTAAAATTGTCCTTCTTTGCATTTGACTTATATAATTAAAACATCTCTTTCAATTGGTTATTTGGAGTACAAATTTTCAAATTTGCATTTTAAAAGAGTATAAACCTTAACCTAGTTTGTGAATACATAATTTTTTTTCAACAATGTCTTTCTTTTCGCTAATTTTTTTATGTCTTCGATCTTTCTGAACAATTTATAAACTCTCGAAATTTCCTCCCGTCTTAATATTTCTTTACGCTCCGCTGTTCTGCCTCTCTTTCTGTCTCTGTTTTTGCCTCTCTCTCTCTCTCTCTCTCTCTCTTTCTCTCTCTCTCTCTCTCTCTTTCACTCTCTCTTTCTTTGTCTATGTCCCTGTCTCACTATCTCTCTTTCTGTCTGTCTCTCTGTGTTTTGTGGTGTATATCATTATATATTTTGTTCCATTCACCTTTATGAGTAAGAATATCTGCGTATGTTTTGTCTCTTCGAGGATCTAACTGTCGGTTTGTCGGTCTTCCTGTTTAATTGTTTAATTGTTTTTAACTATCTTTTAATAAAAAAAAAACTAGTTAAGTTAATTGGAAGACGCATTTTTAGTTTGAAAGCAATTTATCAACAATAAAAACGAATAACTGAATATGAATATTTCTCTCAGAATGATTTTATTTTTCAGTTAATTTTTTTTCTTTAAATCTGAAGAGTTCAAAATTTTAGTTTTATGAAATTTGTTCATAATTATGTTTCTTCGTCCTCCTACAGGTGCCATTTGCTCTGGGTTTCATCGAGACGAGACGAACGTGAGGGTGAAGTGTGTCCACGGTGATACAACACTATTGCCTATAGCAGGCCCTGGCTTTCTCATTTGCCATCAAGAACTGTATCTCCAACCTCTTATACCGCTCTGTAGAGGCTGCGATTGCTCTTCTGTGATAAGGCAATCTTCTCGCCTAGATCGATGTGCAAATCGAATCAATCACCTGAATAAGCCGAAGGGAACTGAGTGGTTTGAACATAAGTCTACAGAAACCTACTCGGGGCTGGAGCGGAATCTATCTACGTCTTCAACGATTTTGAAAATGAACTCCTTGTGAAACCAGGGGCGGCCAAGATTTTCCGACAGATGTGACCTGCAAAATGTCACTTTACTAAATTATTAGTTCTAAATGGATCGCCAATCTTCTGAGGATTTTTCTGATTACTAAGTAGCCTAAAGAGCAAAAAGCAAAAACTGCATCTCCCTAGATCTATTCTATTTCAAAACACTTCTGTATTATAGAAATTATGCGTTAACGCTCAGAAGACGGCCTATCGTTTAAAACTTATGTCTCACTGATCGATTTTAGTTTCTCCAAGATCTAGTAATCTAACTCCCTCGCCAGACTTTTTAGATTTTAACCTCTTCCGTTTTTAGGTTAGTTTTTCTTCTTTTTTTTCCTTCTTGTTTCTTTCCTGGCCTGTCTTGTCAGTGTTAGACTACTGGGAAGAGTGAGTGAAACCTTCAGAGAGGAGGAAATCGTAGCCTCTAGCACCGAGTCGGCTGTTTTCTGCCTAATAACTCTGCTTAGTCTGCTTAGTGCCTTCAAGGGCCTCAGCTATAACAGGCATCTTTTCGTTACGGAAAATGCTAGTCTGGACGTGGCACGAGGAGGTTGAGACTTTTAATGCAGCTAATCAGTGACAGGAGAGGCTTTTTTAAAATTCTTGTGATGACGCAATTTGCTTCTTAATTTTTATTTACTTTTTCGAAGAACAACATTGCGATAACATTTATCGTTATGAAAATAAACCCTGTAAATGAAAATCATCAAGCATTGGTCAATACAAGAAATATGTCCGCATTTTGAAGATTAGACAGCAAAAAGAAAAAGGGAAAGAGAAAAAAACACAAGAGATTCTATGAACTTTTTGATTTAGTTAAAATTTTGTCATAAGACAACTCGATACAACTACCCGTGTACTTGCATTCAGTTCACCATGTCTGGAGAGAGGGATTACATTCTTAGGAGCAGTCAGGTAGGTCTCATCGTTTGTTGTTTTGTCTTTTGTTTTGTTCGTTTTCTGGTTTCTAATTTTTTCTTCATTTTTGTGCCCAAAACAGGACAATCTTTTGAAAGATTATAGTAAATTTCCAGATTCAAACTTAAATAAGGTATTTTGATACAAAAACTGACCATACTTAATAAAAAAGGGAATAGCGAGTTAGGAAAAAATCATTGGTATTTAAACACGCATTGATTATTATTTACAAATTAAGACATAAATCTACCAAATAAATCAGATTACATCAACATGAGTATTTGACTCTTTAGAGGAAAATACTTCATGAACAAATGCATGAAAGCTTTTTATTGTAGTACATGTGGTCTCATTCTATCAATTTTTTAAAGCAAACCAAGAGGTAGTTTTTATTGATTTTTTTAGAATAGTGCCCACAGACCTATTGCCGTCATCTTGGGCTGTTGTGGTGTTGCAGGCGTAACCTTTTTTCTTCCTCTCGTTTATAGTCTTTGCATCCTCAAGAGACAGACAAGAAGCTCTAAGGGGGCTTTTATAGCCAACTAATCAAACTAGGTGGCTTAAATATTGACATTTCCTGATCTTAGGCCTGATAGATTGAAACTTGATTGTTTGTTTGTCGCGTGCCCCCCAAAAAATCTTTTTTTAATGCAATCGCAAGTTTCTTGTTTAGAAAAGACATAACAAAAACAACATGAAAGCCAGTTTTCACTATTTTATAATCACTAGTTATGGCAGCTCGTGATTCGCATCGGTAATTGGTTGGGTACATGTAGTAGATACCACCGACTTTATCAAAGTTGATGCCACCAACTTTGTTTCTCCCTTCCGTGATCTCTTTCTGCTATCTCCTTAAACTCTCTGTCTATCTGTCTTTCATTTTCACCCCCACCTATTCTAGTCTGGAAAGTATTACAAAATGCACATTGCTATCCCTTTCTTGTGCTTTTCATTGTAGTTTCTCCTTCCCTGAATCACCCGTTTTGACCAGTATTTCTCTCTGTTTTAATGTAAATGTAAGGGTTTCTCTCTCTCTCTGTCTCTCCATCTTGTCTCTCACTCAATCCCTCTGTAGATTTCTTCCTCTTCTTTACCTAGATCTAGATCTAGCTAGATGTGGGGCCTTCAGATAAAACTTCTAGATCATCTATACATAAATAATATACGCTAATAGGCTAGCAAACAAAACAATGTATTAATTTGTAAAACAAAATTGTAGATTTTATTCATTATGCTCATTAAGCTTTTCGCCTCATGTGCCATTTGAAAAGGACAGAAGAATCATGGTTTGAAGCTTGACAATAGTTCACGCACACCAGTTTCAAAGAAAAAAAACAATCTAGGTCTAGATCTACATTGCAGTTTATCATTGTCAGCAAACCTAGAGCCTTATTCGAAGTCTAGAACACGAAGATTGGTGAACATTTTCATTCAAAATTAGCTTAAAATTCCACATCAGCGATGACGCGCAAAACATGATGAAGTAAAAATCATTCATAAAATCTACCATTGTAACGGTTTGAATTTGCGTTTCGCACTGTAATATTGCGGTCATTTCATGAATGCATTTCAACGTTCAAGTAAAACCCAAAACAGATTTAAAATGGAGAAAAAAAAAACAACTTGGATAGGCACTACGATTTTCACATAAATAAAAAGAGAAAAATTATTTGCAGAGATCATAGACCATTCTAAATGCCCTCTTACATCAATTTGAAATGAATATGCTAATTTTCCCAATTTTTAAGCCCCGCACAAAAAGCCTTTTCTGGCTGAAAGTTCACCTCTCCTTCCATTATGATAAGATCACTCCATTAATATAATAAAATTATCTTTTTTCTGGGTACTTCAAAGCTTGAGAAAATATTGCACACCATCAGAAAACTATTATAGTTACCTGTAAGACATTTTGTGCATAATAGAAATTGTTCAACTTGATAATCTAAAAAAAAGTATTAAATAGCAATCGGCTCGAAAGAAGATTAAACTCATTAAACTTTAAAGTTTTTTTATGATCTATGTTCAACAAAATGTTAAAGAATCACAAGGAAGAGAAAATGACCGTCGAAATGCGTTCACAAGGCAAGTAAATTTAGAAGTATGGGTTTGTATATATGTATCTAGCTGACTTATTTTCTAAATTAAGATCTAGTATGAAATCTGAATAAATATAAATCTTAATGTCTCTTTGCGATCTGACTGTCTGCGGAAAGTTTACCATTAGAGAAACTTACAGACTAATCTGTGGTTCCAAGTTTTAGTTCTTTTAGGCTAGGAATGTTAAGAACATATTGCGTCTCGCCCTTTTTCACCCCAACCCTAACTAAAGGAAAAGAAGGGGTAGCCTTAATTTAATAAAACTGCTGTAATAACGGCCCGCTGAAGAATCGCCATGATACCGCCAGGTTACCGTTGAATGATCATTGCCTATTACTGTCCCTACATACATGTAATTTCCATCAGCGGTTCTCGGCTCTTGTATTTTCCTAGACTCCCTTTCATTAAAAAACCAATACAGTCATTGAAAGTTTCCACGCTAGGAATTGCATGCTTTGGCTTTTGTCCCATGTTATGACTGTCTTTATTGTTTTGATATGCCTACTATTACTTTCATTGCTCATTTCTGTCAAATCTAAACAAAAGTGTCCAAAAGATAAATTTATCAGGGTGACCTTTTGCCTCAGTCTGTGTCAAGTTTCAGGTGGTAGATACATGCTTTATACTTATTTTCTTCTTCTTTTTTTTGTTGTTGTTGTTTGTAAGTTATTGTTCCCACTTATTAAGCTGTTCAATAATTTTTCCCCTTTTGTTTCTCTAACAGAGGCAGGAAGCCGATAGTCAACTAGTTTAGTTCATGCTTATTTGTAAATAGAATAGACCAAAAATTACTCTAGTCATGAATAAAAAAAAAACAGAAATAACCTGAGGGGCTTTTCAAAATAAGGATTATTTTGCTTTTAAAGCCAACTTAAAATGTAAAAGTTGTGCGAAGTATGTGCACTTTTTTATTAAGTAAAATTCTTCTGTGTGTACAAGGCGCATCCGATATTGTTTATGAGCCTGTGATAAAAGGCCTTGTGCGTGTCGAGGGTTATGTCATGTGCGACTTTAAGGCTCGTTTAAAATATTCCAAGATCGCAATTGTATCACATAATCTTGCTTGATTCATGATTTATGACATGAGCTGAAGGCAATATTTTGAACACAAACTATTTCAAAACTCAATTGGTCGCGAGTGATACTGGTATGAATTTCAAAAAAGTGGTTGCCCGTTACTTTGTAGTGGTGATGTAAGTCTATAAGTTGTGTTATACGTAAAACGACCTTTTGGCACACTTTGTCCCATGTCAGCTCGAGCATTGTCTTGCCTAAAGTTTCCCCCATTCCATTCATCCGTTGGCCGGTACTCCATCTAATTAGTGCGTAATTGCCTCCCCTGTGGTACATGGCGCGCAGCTTTGTCTTCATTGACCGTGTTTTAATGCTCATCATTGGCTTTAAGGCGGAGTGTCAGTTGGTCTAAGGCGTGGGCCGTTACAGCGTGAGATGCCGTAATTAGGACTAATGCGAAACTAAAAGAGCTGTGGGAAAGAAATAGAGAATTTAACGTGGATTAGACAAAATATAAAACTTTCAGAATTCTAGTGTGTGATTTGCACAAAGTTAACTGTAATTGCGTTATGTTTGGTTTCATATTTAGCTTGCATGAGCTTTCCTCTGTATAATTATCTACCTATATCTGTAAATCTATTACTCTCTTTCTCTCTCTATCTTTGTCTCTGTCTCTCTCTCTCTCTCTGCCTCTCTCTCTTTCTCTCTCTCTTAGTCTCTCTATCTCTCTCTCTTCTCTCTGTCTTTCTACATGTATGGGTTTTCGATATGTGTGGGCTCAGAAGAGGCAAGTCTCTCTGGACGCCAAGTTGTATTATTAATTTATTCTTTGTTTGACCCTTCCTCCTCCTGCTGTTCCACCGAAATATCATCTATGCTGGCATTGTCCTCGGGTTCATTAGAAAACACAAGCAGCGTGACTATCCATAACGACATATAAATCATGGGTCACTTAAAGCAGATTCCTCACAAAACACGGATTGCCTACGGTATGCACAAATAGCAACTAAAGGACTGCCCAATGTGCCCAAAATGCAAATAACAGAAACAACAAACCACATAGTTCTAAACTGCCCAATAGCTAAACAAGAAGTAAGTTATGATAAAAGATTTTAACAACTCCCTTATTAGTTAACGCAGTTATGATACAGTTAAGAAATTAGATGATGCATTCCCAATCTGGATCGATTTCAGTTTCAATTTGGAGGAGTAAACCAGTCATACGATAATGAGCTGCTTCTCTCCAAGTTGCATTTAACTTATCACCATTAATCTATGCAAATGGTTATGGCAATTCAAGTGTAAGCGATACCGTTACTTTTGCATACAAATAAATGTTACACGTAGAAATAGATCTAAAGCTATTCCTGTCATGTTTATCAGCAAGAGAAGACATCTTTTTTATAATGCTGCAATAAGCCTTTTAGAGGTATGTCTAATTTAAAAACTCAGGATCTTATATTTGCGTGGTAACTTTTTCATCTGCAAGCTAAGATTTCTGAATTCCATGCGTAGTTCGGCAACAACTTAACTCTACCTATTCAGGAAAACCTTCAGATATAGACACAGTTCACCCAAAGTCACATGACTTAAAGAGCTTCATTCAACGAGTCTTTGGCAAGTAAAACTTACTGAAGTTTTTCTAGTTTTTTTTTCTCAATATTAAGTTCTCCAGATAGTCTAACCGACTTGGTTCTTTTCAGACTTATCACAAGCTGTTTAGCAATTTCTCTTTTTTATCTTTCATAATCATTCATTTATTTACTGTGTAAATATCGAAGAAAAAGCATGTTCCCTTTTAATCTATGCTTGCATACATTGTGCTCAGTTTCTAGTACTTGAAATCTCGGAAATAGTGATGTCATTTTTAACAGATGATAGCACTGTAATATATCTAAAAAATTAGAACAGCACATGAAATAAATGACAAAGACAAAGAAGAGAAAAGGCAGAATTACAGCATACATAACCTTGAAATAGATAGTTCGGCTCTGGCAAATTAAATCAAGTCTGACTACTAAATACAAAATTATTGAACAAAAAATAAAAACAACTATTGCCTCTAAAGCTGAGGATTTTTTCCTTCGAATGAAACACAGAGAAGCAAATCTGTGTTTCTTTGCTCTGATCAGAATGAGGGCGGAAATAGATTTTTACAAATATCGTTTTACTCATCTCGCTAAGCGTATCCCTGTTAATCCCGTGTCAAGCTCATTGTATAATCACTATTATCCCTAGAATGATCTCTTATGGCCGCTTATTATGATATTGTATCCCTCAGAGGTCTTTTTGTCCTCAGTTTTAAGAATAGGGATTTCGAGATAAAGTTTTTTTTTTCAATCTTTGTGCTTCTTTGTTTTTGTGGGGATAGTTTAAGCTCTTTTCTCTAAAGTATCTGCATCATAAAAACTTGATTCAGTTAAAACTCACTTGATTTTGAAAGATCATTATTTTGTCGCTCATTTTATTTTTCAGTGCAGCTTTGGATTTCGTGAAAATCGAAACTAGCCTCATCTTGGTTGTACTGCTTGGTTGTGTCTGCTTTAGCGATTCTATGAGAGGGTGACCTTTTCACAGTGCACATATACTGCGTTAAAAGCATTTTCAGTTTTATTCAAGATCGGTTGCACTTAAATTTGAAGAAATGATGCATTAATTTTTGTGCTTATTTTTGCGTATGAAACCATCGACGCCAAAACAGTTTCTGAGAGTAGATCGCTGAAATGTGAAAATGGATGTCATTTTCGGTTCAGATTAAAAAAAAAAAAAAACACCCTGTCTTATGGCCGAACCGTTCTGGATTTTTTTCTCCTACTTTTTTCAAAATTTCCCCATCGTGGATAAATGGTAGTAAGATTGTTTTATCCTTTTTCAGTACATCTATCAAACGTCAATGATTTCATGGTTATGTCAAAAAATAAATATTACGTTTTAATTTCTTGTAGAAAGGAGACAAATATTAAAGGTCTACACATATTTATTTGCCAGGTATGTGTGTATAAAAAGAGGAAGGAGTACACAGACACATCAGGCAGATGGTACACTGCCGCCTTACTCCATCCGACCCCTGAGCTTACTTAGGGCTTATCCAGTAGAATTAGATAGGATATAATAATATCTCACGAGAAGGCCAAAGCCAATCTAATCCCACCCTGACAGTCTTTAGTTCTGGAAGGCAATGTAGGTCGCAGGTCAGACATAATGTCGATATGTCATCTCGGAGTTTTTCGCCAGAGGTTTTTTTCGATTCGTAAAAGTTTTGGTGTGACCTCTCTCTCTCTCTCTCTCTCTCTCTCTCTCTCTCTCTCTCTCTCTATCTCTCTCTCTCTCTCTCTATCTCTCTCTCTCCCCCCTCCCTCTCCCTCTCTCTCTCTCTCTCTCTCTCTTTCCCTCTCTGTCTGTCTGTCTGTCTCTCTCTTCTTTTTCTTCTCCCTGTATCTGTTTTCGACTCCCAGGCACAAGCAAACGTTTACATCCACATACCTCTCTCTACGCAATATACAGATGAGATTAATATATTGATGAATAAATTTGTACATACCCATAACTATATTTGCTTTGCAATTGTGATGTCTAAACAAATTTGCCGATTTGAAGTTCTCTTGTTTGGTAATGTTTGCATCATTAAGGTAAAATCTCAAAGGTTTTGATAAATGTTATAGATAATGACTGCAATTTCGGATTATTTCCACATTTTCAAACGCAAGATGTTATAATACTATTTCTTGAAAGAAATCAAATTTTTGGTTTCGCTGTGGTTTATATTACACTAACCATCAGAAAATAAATTATCTGATAGCCTAACCTCTTTGTTTGCATAACCAGATCTCCTTTTTAACGCGATGGTAACTTTTTTTTCAATTCAGATGCGGTTAAAATTAGAGAGGTTGAGTGGGAAACGAATAAGCGTTTAATATCTGTAACTCATTTATTCTTTAAACAAGATCTATAAAACTTCATGTTTTTAGAAAATATTATAAGCTATTAGGTGTTATTTAATAACAAAGAATATATCCTCGTGACTGAAATGAAAAAGCAGGGCACCAAACTTTTCTAGCTAGCCTCTGGTCAAGTTCTAACTTCTAGTCTTTGTGCATTGGTTCCACCCAGCTTTTGTTATCCACTGTAATTTTTTCATTTATGTTACTATTTAAACATAGATCTAGAAAGAAATAGAACCCACCGTCATCGTCATCATATCATCATCTGTAACAGATTCTTTTGATGTTGCACCATCATTTAGGTCTAAGCTTTGGTCTGGATCTAGAAAAACGAAAGTCAAACTTTCACAGTGTCATTTCTGATTACCTGCAGTTCGAAAGGATCCGAAACAATGGATGTCGGTTTGAAAATGCTGACAACTCCTCCGCGACACGAATGTTCTTTAACTTTAAGGCGCTATACGGAAAAGTAGGAGAGTTATTTTCAAATTGGTGGAAGATAGGAGCTGTGTCTTCATGGAATGTAGACCACCACTAGGCTTGTATAATCCTGTTGGAGAAAATTTGTCTGTGCTGCTACGCACGTAAAGATGCAATTTAATGCACCACCAGATGTATTCGCCTGATTCTCCAAGGCAGTCACATGTTGTAAAATCGCTGTTCCCGCATGCCTTGCACATTTACACAAAATTTTTACTGATTGCTTTCTGCCTGTTTGATACCCACCGCGCTATCACGAACTCTGTAGTTATCAGGGACATGAGTCCCTAGAAGCGATTATTTGAGACGTTGGAAGTCTCTTTCGAAGTCTCCTTGTATGTCGGCTGCAGTTGACGCACTGGGACTGAAAGTAGGCCTAATAGGTTTGCGATTCGACCGTGTGTGGTCTGAAGGTTTGTTCGCTGTCTCTGCGATAGCATCTTGAATAGGACTGTTTACTTGTTCTAGTTTGCAAACATGTTCATGAAGCTTGTCAAACTGTATTTGAAAAGTTGAAAGTTGATCGAGTATTTCCGACAAGTCCTCTTTCTCCGCCATTAGCGATCTGAGCCAAGTTTAATCTTGCATGCAGTCCAAGCATAGACATAGGTCCAATAACAAGTCCTTTTGGTGTAAAACCAAGAACAATGTATCTTTTAACCGGTATTGTACGGTTGTATAGACTTTAAGCTTGGTATTGCACGATACGTAGAAATTTAATATGCATTAACATTTTAAACTATGGAAAAATTCTCTGGAATTGTAAATCTGAATCACAAAAGCGGCCGCCTTGTCGATGTGCATAACAGCAAAGACGACAAGGAACGTAATCAGGTCGTCAAGTTCCGCGAACAATACAGTGCACATCGAGTCACAAAATTTCGAAAGGATGTACCTAAAGCCACAATCATGGCTCGTGGAGCGCAACATGGAAAACGATCGTGGCTAATCGGGCCAAGAAGGTTAATGTTGGCATTCACAAAGAAGTCCATAACTACATTTCGTTGTCAGCACGTTTTTAAAAGCATGAATTTTTCTTTAGTTACTTCACCCGCTCTTATTTTACTTTCTTTATACAAAAAAGTCCTCTTCCAGTTGTTTTGCTCTTAATTAACTCTTCCATCATGCATACTTATGCTTATCTTACTATTTTCGACTTTGCAGAGTCTTTAATCGACGCATAGTTTGAAGATTGCCATAAGAAGGCACTCGGAAGTTATCCTTTATTTAAAAAAAAAACATCAATATCAGTATAGTTCTCTTGTAACCTACAACCATTCCGAATGTAAAATTTAGCTATGATCTTACTTTAGAGCCGCCTCAATTCTTCTGCTAACTGAAAGTGAAACCATTGAAACTGCGACTGTGGTGAACAGTTAAGTCCGCAACGTGAAGTATAAATTCAAGACTACATGTAACAGTTTGCACGAAATAATCTATGGCTTCGTCTACAATTTTATGTTTTCAATTGCATAACTCTCTCCGATTAATTAACATTAATTATTTTATAAATTCCAATGAATGATATTATTATTTCTCCTTCACCAAAGTGATCTTAAAACTTCTTTGAACTCTCTCCGATTAATTAACATTAATTATTTTATAGATGCCAATGAATGATATTATTATTTTTTCTTCACCAAAGTGATCTTTAAACTTCTTTGAATCAGTAGTTCGCTCCATTTTTTTTTAATTTGAGCATGAAATGGTTTCCAAGACATACAGTCAAGACCTGTTTTTGTTTTTTTATGCAATACAAATAAGCTATGTATTTTTATCCTTATGTCTGCTCTAACCAATTAAATCGCTCACATATGGCTCTGTATCTCTCGTCTGTCTCTCAGTAATTACGTCTTTATTTTTACATCAACAACCGCATCTTTGATTGGCGCTTACTTTCATTGAACTTTTTTTTTATTCTTTTCTTACCAAACAGGTAAATGAGGGATCTTGTTCACTTCGTTAAAGATAATCATATCCTTTGTCACCTTTTCAAAAAAAAAAAGCCTAACAGCAGTGCCAGCGACTGATGCAAATTCAGGTCTTTTTATGTTATGTATTTTCGTGAAATAGGTCTGCTAGAGCTTAGATTACTTAATATTTTTTTTCTTTTATATACAAACTAGTGATAAGAATACCCGCTCTTAGTCCTCTGTGTGATCGATAATTCTGTTGTGTTTCTCCAAACACCTCAAGGCGACGGCTAATTGACGGGTGCGACAGCTGAGATCTTAGATTGTGATGTTATTCTAAAATAAGGGGCGGGGAACTTAATTAATGCCTTTACTTCTTATGAAATTCGACTTTTTGCGTTTCACATGAGGCGTATTTTTCATATCAATACAAATTTCAAATACTATTTTTGGGGGGAGACTGTTGGCTTGCGAAATAGAATTTCTTTTTCAGACTGGTCGTTAAAGGATACAAAAATAATAAGATACTCAAACCTGGGAGTAAAAAAGATAAATGTTAGGCCTATATTTATGCAAGTTTGTGTTGCAGAGAATGGAAGAGTTTAAAAGAAAATTTGTTCAACAGCATGATGGTCCGTGGCTGCCAACACTGCTCTGGATCTGTCTCGAAATCGACCACTAACGTTACTGAATTGATTCAGATTCTTTATTAAATTCGTAGACTGTAGCGTAGACCTAGATTCTAGATGTAAAAATCCATTGCTATTCGGCGTCTACGTACAGCAAAGCAATTTTTTGTGGTTTATCAAGTTATTTTAGCTTCTTGAATATGTTCAAAATGGCCTAAATGTGTTATCTAGCATTGCAAGATTGCTCATCCACTAAAGTCTTACTTCACCACCTTACTTCCGGTACACCCTTCTTTTCTCCCACACCTTAACATCCCCTTCTTCTAACCTATTCCCAAAACCCGAACTCTTTTACACGAACGCCTTGATGCTACTAGAACTCTCTTTGTACCTATGCTTTCATATGTCTGCTAACCACGACACCATTGTAAACACAAAAAAATGAGAATTATGACATGGGCCTAAACAACAACAAATAGTTTTTTGCTTAATAAAGCACACACTTTAACATTTCAGCAGTCCTTTCTTCCCACAAATTAGCGGTTTTTACTTTTGATAGCGATATCATGCCGTTCATTTCCATTCATTTTAACGTCTTCATTTGAACGAGGTTAATTAAAAGTAGGCTAGGCGTAATAACTCTATTTGTCAGTTCAAAGAACACTTGTAACAAATAAATATTCTAGTGCTGGCGTATGAAGCTTTTAGAACACAAGATAACAATCTTTTCACTACAATTATAATTATACATGTAATTATTGAACTAGCTCTGTATCAAACATAAATGATCTATTCATGAATTCGTATTTTTTACTTTCATTATTTATTTATGTTTCAATAGAAATGGCAGCGGTTAGATTCATTATCTTTGTAGAGAGAGAATGTCAATGTTATCAATAGCCGACTTTTCAGAGTTTTTTTATTCATTGTGCGGTGAACCAATGGAGTACTTCCCCTCTCACATTGTTTTA
Source organism: Elysia marginata (assembly GCA_019649035.1). Taxonomy (NCBI): domain Eukaryota; kingdom Metazoa; phylum Mollusca; class Gastropoda; family Plakobranchidae; genus Elysia; species Elysia marginata. Next base: position 746,190 of record BMAT01001684.1, on the reverse strand, counting down.
CAAAGTAAGATACCTGCGTTTATTTATGGTTGTCAATACAATTACGATGCAATAACTTAATGCATATTTTCATAAACAAGAAAAAAGAAAATGCACAATAAAATCTGTCATATTAATTCAAAATATTGACTTGACTTGACTCATCAATCTCTTCGACTCTTCATTACAAGTACCATTGACATCGACATTTCTTTGCAGTGAGTAAGCTTTTTATTGATACTTTGTACATGTATTTTTTCAAATGGATATTTGATTTATTTCAACCTTCCAAGTTGAAAATCTAAAATGAGAAGCTGAACTGGCTATCCGATTCTTATCGATTACCAGTTGGGTTTACTGTTTCCCTTCTTTCCTTAACGCTGATGGGGTTTTTTTTGTACGATGAAAGTATCTGCCATCTATTTGGACCTACTGCCGTTGATTCAGATAATTTATTGATTTTGGTTCATTGGCCAAAGAATTAAAGAACAGGCAATATTACGTTCCACCTAAAACCTATTTTGAAAACGACATGCGCGTTTCTTGTATCCTGAATTTTGTTTTCAGTGTAAGCTGCTAGCCCTAATGTGAGACCCCTACAAGAAAATACTATGATTTGTCATTCATTGAAAACACTAAATCTAAAGTGAAAAAAAAAACTGAGAAGTTTTTTTTTACTAGTCTTGTTGATCTCAAAACAGCTGCCTTTAAAATTTTATTCTTTTAAAATATCTTCATAGAATTTTGTAAATTTGTTTGATTTATTCCAAACAAACGCTTTATTCTGTTCAACATGTATGGGTAAGGGGAAAATCAATCAGATAAAGTTAATTACTATTTTTCAACACAAATCCCATTATTTCTCTCGACGGTTTAGATAATATACGTATTCGTCACCAGCAACAATGCAGGATAAAGCAATAATTTGGACAATCATAGGCTCTCCACAGTCCTTTATTATAATTATTCGATAACCAAGCCATTTTCAAGGGCTATATTAGGCGATCCTATCGGGGAAATGGGGTAAATGTCGAATAGAGGAGCCGGAAAGGTCAGGGTGCTGGCCCTGAGATCGATCTTCTTTGATAGAATATAGAAAGATGCGTTGGAGAAGTATAAAGTAGGCCTAAAAGTTACATGGGACGTGTTTTAAATCTCAGTGCATACCGACTGCTTAGGCCTATGGGAACGCCTTTTTTCTCATTTTATATGTTATGTAAACTGTGTGTGTATTTGTAAAAATTTTATACTGTGTACTTTGAATCTCCCCGCGGGGATCGATAAAGAATTATCTCATCTTATTATCTCATTGATTCCTTTAGCATTGTGTTTTAAGAGAGGGGTGTAATAATTAGTAAATGCGATAAGTGGGAAACAGATTGTCTATAGGCTTGTAACTGAAGGCCTGGTGGTGATGTTATATTTTGTGGCAGAGGTATCATAGAACATAAATCTGTAGCTCGCTTTTACTGATGAGAACGATACAATAATTATGTACATGTATTAGCATGGACTGGTTCAGCTATTTTTAGATTACCTTCCTGGTTGAGTGTAGGGTTTTTAAAAAGTGTTCAACTAGAATTTTAAATACGCTTTTCACGGTCACTTTACGTTTCCTTTGCTGAATATTACCACTTATTGCCACTCAAAATTACCATATATTATCCCTCAAAATTACCACTTATTACCACTCAATTTAGAAACAAATTATGTGAAAATTTCGATGCACAAAATGGGTACAAAAGTGTTACTATTATATATGTTTGTAGGCTTCACCGTTTCTTCATAAGTCCTTAATTTTTTTTATTTTTTTTTTGCGCTTCTTCCTTTTTGTTGTCTCGTCGGCCACAAATATCAGATGAGAGCTATACTAAGGAAAGGAAGAAAAAAAGGAAGAAGAAAGGCGAAGAAGAAATTATCGACCGCTTGATATAGGACAAGGGAAAATAATCAGAGAAGAAAGAGACTAAAATTGATAGGGTGTCAGTTTTAGCCCCCAGGGTGACAGCAATACATTTTCATTATTTTAATTGGACCGAACATTGCAGCGTCTTCTAATAAATGATCCATCAAGTTTCTTCGAAATGCCCTTGTTAGCTTAGCTTTAAGGATACAACACCCGAAGGAATGGTTTTATTCCTTTGTTCCTACCACCTCCTAATATTTTAAAGACATCAATGTCTTCTTGTTTTGCAGATCAGGGTCCGTCGTGCTCCTATTAATTTCTGAATTATCTCGCGAGGCTTTTTTAGTTTTTCAGAATTAACAAATACATGAATCTTAAAGTTTGGCAATTGAATTCTCTCTCTGAAAATGGTAAAGAAATGTCTTTTTATTATCCAATATAATTTAATCTTCCTTTATCTTTTTTATCTCTCTTCTTTATTATTTTCTTTAAAAATCAGCATTGTTAGATGAGATGTCCTATTTACACCTCGGCTTATTTCCATTCCAGTTTAAATTATCTCCAGGCTTGAGAACAAACTTTTTGCCGGGCTCTGTTGGTCTGTGTGTTTATCTCTCTCTCTCTCTCTCTCTCTCTCTCTCTCTCTCTCTCCCCCTTTTCCATATGAATTGTTCTCAGTCAGCTTGTCTGTCTATCACAGATTTCGTTTTCTCATGATTTGCTTCTTTCTTTGTGCTCTCTAGGACTCTGGGTCTCTGCTCTTTATTTTTTTGTCTCTCTTTACCTTTTGTTTTGATCTTCCTTTTCCTGCCTTGTCTGTGTTTGTGCTCTTTCACCCTTTTGTCTTTATTATTCTTTTCATCTCCTTTTCTGTGATCCTGTTTGTCAACTTTTTTTTTTGTCCATGGATAGATTTCTTTATTTAATATTAGCCTGAATAAAGCCTTTATCTTTCGGAACAACACACCTTTTTTACTACGGGGATTGCTGATTCTCGTTACTGGTAGGCTCTTTATTCCCATGCGGTTTCCTTCCATTTGCTGCTAACTTTGGTAGCGTTCCTTAGCTAAATCCAACACTACGTCAATGTTCGCTGTTTTGTTTTTGTAGCCCAATACGTACACGGTACTCGGCAAGCCTATATTTTTTTTCAATATCAATATATTTTGCTCGGATTGGTTTTTTTTTCTCATTATCTTGTTTCCTGTCAATAATGCTGTTGTGCTTGTTATAAAGATACTGCTCATTTTAAGATCTAAGTTGTATGGTTCTTGAATATTATTGTTGCTTCATGTATCAATTGTTTTCCCCTGCCATATAAAGCATCAAATGTTGTATAATTTGAGACAAGACAATACCTCCTTCCACCCCGTGCACATTCCTGTATTGAAGGCACTCTCATTTGACAACCTTTCCATCTACTCTCGTTCTGACTTATCTCCCTTTTCAAGAATTCCCTGCACGCACTGTTAACGATTCATCTCGTGTGTGTCCCAGAATCAGAGTCAACAAATTACCAGATTGCATGCGGTCCAAAATTCTAAAACTGCTGGCTTTTCTTTCGTGAATTGCCTTATACATAGCATCTGCCATTTCTAACATCTAAGAGCTTTGTCATATTTACTGACAAATGTTTGCGAAAACCAAAAGACATTCATTTTCGCATTTTTTTTTCATCTTTATAAGGCTCAACCTTACCTACTGATCTCAATTCCCTCGCAGTTTTGTTCGTTTCTTTTTTTCTTCCAAGTTCTAGTTTTCTTTTTAGCTGGAAAGATTAGTAACAAAATTTATAAAGGAAGATAGCCTACATTTAGCGCGCAGATTCCTCTTACAATCACGTGATGATTACTTTACATGGGATAGCTCATATTTTTTTTAAATGCTGCGATGATCAGAACAATTTTTTTCCTTTTTAAAGGAATATAAAGCAATTTGACTTCCAGTTTGAATAGGCAACCAATTCGTACATCCACTTTTCCTTTTTGTAGGCTGAAAGTCATGGAAAATCTATAACTAGCCTTTGCTGTAGCGCGCCGGCCCTCAACGATTGTGCAAGAATACGACTTTCTAATAACTGTATGGATTGTGACTTTCTATCCACAGACTATGTCCGACATGTCAGAGGCGTCCAGTGTTAGTGACACCCGCGGCCTGATGGAGGAGAAGGAGGATGGCAAGCCGAGAAGCTCCATCCCTATGACGTCCTTCAACTTCATCAACTCCATCATAGGTTCTGGCATCATAGGTGAGTTTGTGCTGTACCTATTCTCTATTCACTCAGAAGAAGCTTAGGGAGAGCGTCTTGCATGAACGAAAATGGTAAATAGGAGAACGGGATGAAGAAAGTGAAAGAAGAAGAAGAAGAAGAAGA
>BMAT01001684.1:724949-741186 GCA_019649035.1 Elysia marginata | reverse complement strand
AAGAGGAAGAAGAAGAAGAAGAGGAAGGAAAGGTGAAGCAAAAAGACAACTTTATCATAATCAATAATAAATTATTATTAAAGATGGGACTGTAAGTGTAACGTAAATGCACGGCGTTTATTTGCTTTCATAATTCCATCTGTGTTCGATAGTCCTGATCTTCATTAGTTTCGGGTTAATAATTATTTTGTACCCTGGCTGCTTATCCCTTTCTTGCTGTCCCAATCCTATTTTGAAACAGCTGAGCATAATTGCCGAAAAAATGACATTATTTGTTAAATACCGGTTATTTTAATGTTTGATAAAATTAACATAGCGTTTAGTTAATTCTTTAGGCTAATTCCTTTTAGTTTCTTTTTCATATATTACTTAAGTTGATCACATCCTGAAATATACACAGTGTGCAGCTTCGTAGCTTCAAGGAAAAGGAACTCTTCTTAACAAACGAAATATTGATCTCTCAATCAAAAAGACTGTTTCTTCAGACTCTGTATTGATTTATTTATGTGAAACAGGTTGTATCTACACTCTTGTTTTATTTTTAACTTAATTTGGAATCAATACTCGTTTCACTTGTTATTTCATCTATTCTTTATTTATTCTTTTTGTTGTGGCTCATGATATCCCAAAATTTTCCTTTACTCTTAACATTTTGAAGCAAATGTGTTTATCGCTGACCGAGTCCCGTCAGCAAATAAAAAAGGATTTCAGCTAGGCCAATGAAGTTTAAGCAGTGGGATTTGTGCTGCTATATCTATTTAATCACACAAACGATTAAAACTTGTTTGAAAGAAAAACAAGTAATTTTATTTCTTCCTGACCAATGGCATAATACTAAGAGGCTTAATGGCATGAGTGGTGCACCATCTGTCCTCATTGATTTTCTATTATTGATTCAGTTGTCAGGTCGTCGCGCTTTTGATAAATTATTCAGTCAAAAGCAGGGAATAGTCTGATAGCGCCATTGTAATAATTATTATCTTTCAACAATAACAGCTCATGGCTGAAAAGGGTTCGGAAGCAGAGGTTGTTGCACTGGCCTAATGTAAACGATAGAAATGGTGCTAGTATGTCTCAAGTGCTATCCACAGATTCTAGTTTCTGTTGATTTTTTATTTCAGTTTCATTACCTAACTACCACGGTCAAAAACTTGCACAAGCAGTATGACTGTCCATCTTACGCAGAATGACTGTTTATTTAAAGCATTCATAACCATTGTTTGAAGTTTTTACAAGATGCTCACGTGGATTAAAAAGGAGATATGAAAAAGAAGAAAACAAAAAAGCTATTATTATTATTATTATCATTATTATTACTATTATTATTATTATTATTATTATTATTATTATTATTATGATCATTAGTAGTAGTAGTAGTAGTAGTAGTAGTAGCAGCAGCAGCAGCAGCAGCAGTAGTAGTAGTAGTAGTAGTAGTAGTAGTAGTAGTAGTAGTAGTAGTAGTAGTAGTAGTAGTAGTAGTAAAGTAGTAGTAGTTGCTGTTGTTGTAGCAGTAGCAGTATTAGAACTTAGAGATAAAAGATCAGCAAGAAAAAACATAATATATACAGCGACAGCACGAGGGGTAAAAGTTTTGAACTAGGGTAGGGGTGTGGGTATGGTGTAGATTCCTGTAACACTAATAATTTTTATTTCGTTATTGTTGTCTGTTCGATCCACTAGAGTGATTTTTTAGTAAATCAGTTAACTGACTCATACTCTGCTATAAAGAACTTATGAGCAAACACATTCGCCATATCACGCGAAGGCAAGCTCGCTGGTATAACATAACGTTTTACTTTAGAAAAAACGTTTATGAAGCTTTGTGTTTATCGTCTATTACGGATAGTGCATTTGCTAAAAAGTGCCATTGAGGGAGTGCATTTGATCTTACAAAAATTTAGTGTAACATCGTTGTTTCGTTTTGATTTTTGTTCATGGCTGTTGTTTCCATATTCAAGCATTTTTCACACAAATAAATGTGTATGTTTTTTATCGTATGCTCCTCACCCAGGAATTCCTTTTGCGCTCCGTCAAGCGGGCTTCGGGATGGGCATCATCCTTCTTATACTTGTAGCATACTTCACAGGTTAGTAAAAACGCAGCTTCGCGCAGTTTTTTTTACAGTAATTTTAAGACTTCTTACATCATTTTCGATTAAATCTAACGCTTTTATACGATTGTAGTTCACCTTGGTGTTTCAATATGAGATAGACACCCTTTTTTCACTCTGTTGAAAGAAGAAACTAATCAAACTGAAAGAATATTGTTTCCATCCAAACATTAAAGACAAGGTTTCAGCATTAAGTCTCGGAGGTTCTATGTCAGTTAGTTATTATAGATTTTTCCTCCTCATAATGGAAAGATTGGTGTGAGAAGAAACTTGATGTTTTTATTAAAGGATACACTCACATTTTACGTTGATGTCCAAGTTTGTTTGCTTAGAAATACAACAAAAAATACAAAAAATGCAGATTTGTTTAAATTTGGGGTGGGGTTGGGAGCTAGGAAAACTTAATAATATTTATTTGCTCTGTCCGTATCTTCGTCATTATAAAATTTAAAAAGTAAATGGGCTTTTAGCTTTTTATGAACGTCTCAATCTTATTTTTGAAATTCACAAACCTCGTTAAGTCCAGTCGAGGGCCAGTCCAAAGTTCTTTATATCTTGCACTATAAATATACTTCTTAAGATTACGCAATCACGTCTGGAATCGTAATCTTTTGATGTTGATTTTTTTCTTTATTGCTTTTGATGTTGTTTTTTTTAAAGCTAGAGTTGGTGTGGCGCCATTGGGCCCGCAACAGGATATTGCGTATAACAGGGCGAAATCAATGCCAAAGACCATTACCAGGCGGTTGGAAAGACTATTACCGGGCACATTACCAGTTTGATCTTTTACAGCCACAGAGTGTTAAGTTTCTAAAAGCTACTGGGAATGCTGTTTGAGTTTGATAGCCAAATCACGCTGTCAAAATAAAATAATGCTGGTTTTATTCGCTTACATTATCAAATAAAGTTTCACCCATTATATAACTTGGCTGCTGGATTGATTCACCTGTCATCCACCAAATTAAGGTGAACTTATAGGTAGGCTGTTGAAATATGTTGGATATTTAAATTACAAATGATTACTGGAACGATAAGCCACTGAAGGCGGAAACTAATCTAAAATCTTACGTAAATACGCCCTCCTTACGACTAGGTTCATGAATTATCCCCCCCCCCTTTCTTGTGGCTCTCCAATGTCTGGACTGAACGATTCGATTTACGTTATGAATTGTTTCTATAGTCAATTGTTGACTAAAGGTGGAACTTACATACTATTTTAGTTTGCTAAAAACGAGAAATAGGGTTGCGTAGAATTGAGTGCTTTTATGTAACAGTATTTCATAATTGTTATTGAATAAATAAGCACAGCAATTAAAACTGCAAATTTGCTTATCCATATTTTCACCCCTGAGGTGCAAACGCACCCCGTTGCCATGTTTTTTGGCTTTAAAACCCTCTATTTTTCACACTTGAAGTTTTATCGCTTTTCCTAAATTGACCCCGTTCATCACTTCTCCAAATTTCATGCCATTCACATCCATACTTTACTCACCCCAAATGACCTCCGCTGGAATCTGAGATTTTATTTGTTTGGGGTGTGTTTGTACTCTCTAATTAAGAATTTCTTTAAATAGCCGTAATACTTCTATCTCTTCCCTTGGGGTGCATGTAATTAATAGAATATCACGTTGTCTCATAAGTTAAAATAGAAAAAATTTATAAAATATATTGCCCCAAAGAATTAATAGGTTTCTCTTATTTGTTTCTACAATATTAGGGGGATGCATCAGCACCCCGCAGCACGAAAATAGGAATATCCCTATTCTTTTTTTATACAGCTTGTATGGGGTGCTTTTGCACCCTAAAGTTATAAAATAGGAAAAGTTTTCAAAGGGTGAAAATAGCTGGCGAGAGTTGGGAACTTGTTGTAAGAAATGCTGGGTAAGTGTTTGTCAAGACAACTTGACATCCTAGATATTTGAATTATCCGCTTGAACCAGTACACGCAGGATTTTCTGGAAGTTTACCAAATAATTCGGTTATTATCATAATGATATGGTAGAGGAGATAAAATTAGAGACTGATCAGTTGAAAGATGATAGAAGATGGAGAATCTAATTGGTGGCTTCAAAAAGTACGGTTATATCTTTTATTGCTTGGGACACGGGAATAAATGAGGATTACAATGTCCATGAACAGAAGTCAAGAAAGTTAATACACTTGCTCAAAAGGAACAGCTATGCAATGTAAAATTGGTGTTTCGTATTTAAAAAAAAACAAATGGGAAAACAAAATTGTGACAATAATAAGAATTAGAGCGCATGAATTACGAAAAGCTAGTATCAATGTTTACCAGTCTTTCTCCCGATATGTGTGACTTCAGTGAAATGATTTTTTAAAAATTGTTTTTCTTCAAATGACGGATAAAAGACTTGATTCAGAAATATTAGCATGTCGATAAAACCTCACATTTAACGACATTTATCCTGATGGCTTGGAAAGGTTAAGACATTACAAAGAACACAAAAAGTTGTCAGCTTTTTACGGAGCCAAAATTAGCAAGTAATCGAAAAGACTTGAACAGTAAGATTTGGCGCGGTAGCGTATGGCTTTTCACCAGCTAGGGCAGCTAATTAGGCAGGTCTGTCTGCTTCCTTATGTTCCCTTATCTCTCAATTGAGAGCCATCCATTCCTTCCTCTTCTTTACGATACCCTGTGAATTGTTCGTGCACTTTTGTGATGTAAATTCCTGTATTCAACGATGACTTCCATGGCAGAAAGGGATAGAAACTGAATTCGATTTTTAGGAATGTTAGAGCTAAAGCATTTGAAAAGCTGTCATACGCACCACTCTAGAAAAAGATAGTGCATCCTATTAATGAATCATATAGGACCGCCATAAGACAAAAAAAAAGAAATATTTGTTGGCTTATTGAATTGATCTAAAAGTTTTTTTATATATTGCTTGGCTAAGAATGATTATTATTCAAAAGATGCAGCGCCTCAAGTCATTAGGCAAAACGTAAAAAAAAAACAGACGCGAACGAGCAAAGCGGAGATAACTTACCGCGCAGCAAAGGTTATAAATAGACTAGCATCGTATAAAACTTGTTCATACCTCAGACAAACTTGCAGGCAGCTAATTAATGAGTAAAGCGTAACTATAGAATCAAAAGCATGACAATCAATCGTCCGCTTCATGTATTCACCGGATATCCCTTAGCAAGAAAAATATATGTCAATGCACCTGAACGTTATCATGGTAATGGTCAAAACAAAAACAAAAGATTTAAATGTCACACAGCAGCAACGCATGAAAATAACCCATCTCGTGGCACATAAAATGCACTTCCCTTCATGAATATATATTTCGTAGCAGTCAAATTTAGAACTAGAGTAATGTTGTTCTAGACACATACACAGATGCAAAGTGCCCAAACTTTCACGAGGCTCAGTTTTTAGTTTTCTTCCGAACAACAGAACCTCAGGAAGATTGTCTTCCCGTTTCTTCGTTACTGGCGAAGTTAAACAAGATGAGATATCTTGAGAGCTAATCAAAACGGCTTCCGGTAGACCTAGGGGTAAAAGGAAGATAATCTTCACCTTTCTGGTATCTTCAGCCGAAGAGCCAGTAGATGATCGCATATTCTACTTTTGGGCCCGATCTGGCAAACATGTAATTTTATACCTCTCTAAACAACAACGAAAAACCAATCACAGTTTAAAACATGAGTATATTCAATGCCGTCATTGATAAGAAGTTCGTATAAATAATAATAGAAAAAGACATAAGCCACCTTTTATAGAGGAATTGTAACGCGTATAGTTATCCATGTTCAAGAGCCTAAAATTAAATAGGGTAATAATGTTTGAGGAGGTAAAAGAGCATAGGGATGTTTCAAGCAAATCAAGGATCATTACATGTATATAGAAGAGCACAGCCATTGACTCTATGGGGAACACAAGAAAGAAAATAAACCAAGAGATACCTGGAGATAATGAGCTTGGAACAAAACTTTTACAAAAGATGGGGTGATGGCGTAATGGAGGTCACTTTGGAAAACTTGCCTAAGACAAAAATAGCACTAGCAGGCTCGTTCGTGCGTTGGGCAAAAGGCGTTGAGAAACCGACTGATAAGGTCCCTGAGGTGATAGTCACGGCGTCAGGATAGATATTGTTCTCATAATGAATATCGACATACTAGCTACTGGTCTAGTTTAATGGATCCCCAAACCAAATGTACAGCTTGTTGATAACGAATGCAAACATATTTAACAAAGATTTTGATGGTTTGGCGGGCAGCCTCTTTCGTATTAAATCCTTTCCGATGTGTCCTGATTTAGCCCGAGATTTCCCTAACCGTGCTTGGCTGGGAGCTTGGTTAGAGCCGCGCTTCGGGGAACAATCGCGCTTTGTTTACTGATCAGCTAGGATTTAATCGATGACAGCCATGAATATTAGAATAAACGAGCTGCTGGCAGAACAAGAACAATGTCCAAGCAAATACCACGTTGATTCGACAATAGAAGACAAAATATTGGTCAAATGTGAAATAATAAGGCTCAACCCCTCGAGATTTCAGCATATTCGCCTAGTATTAAAGCAATTATCAACAAAATTGTGTTGCTTTTCTGGCTCATTGAACTGGAGCAGCCGGGTTAACATTTCTTTGATTTGTGTCCAATCTCTCTTCGTATTTAAAATCAAGGTTTTTGTCGACGTAACATCAGAATGTTGAGTTCTCATTTTAAAAACATTATTGTAACAGTGTATTGAACATTAGCATGTTGTAGTTTGTTTTTATTCTGCATAGTTAATTTTTTTCTGTGGTAACCTATCTTTGGGTTGGTGTTTAAAGGTTTAGATACAAAAGTGCTTCTTTTCTTCCAAACATATTTCGAGAAAGGAAAAATACTGGCAGCCTCCAAAAATATGAAAAGAGAAGAAGAAAATAAAAAGTTAGAAAAATAACAACAGCTACAGCAAGAATATTTTTTTACCCTCTAGAGATAGCAACAAGAAGTAGACATATCATAATCGATTTTGTCACTTGTTTGGCAAACGGTGTAACAAAAACCATACATAACTTGCGCAAGCTCTAAGTGAAGTAATGAAAAATTCAGGTCCAGACAGGATACTTTTCCTTCTCCCTTTTGTTTCCTTACATATGCGTGTATGTCATTTTCCTCATGAGAAATAAAATAGAAAAAAATTAATATATCGATGGAAGCTGTCTGATTCTCTAGAATTTCTTTTTTTTTGGGAATGGGGAGGGTTTGGAAGAATATTGACATAAAAATTAATATATCGATGGAAGCTGTCTGATTCTCTAGAATTCTTTTTTTTTTTGGAATGGGAAGGGTTTGGAAGAATATTGACATAAAATGTCTTCAAACTTTAATCATTAGCTAGGAAAATTCCGTCACATATAAGAACAATTAGTAGGTCAGTTACAACGAAAGAGATTCCTATTTAATGTTTTGTTTGATTCCTTTATGTTCAGATTTTATTTCCAAATAAAACCACATACTTCAGCCATACACATTTTTAACTCTCGTTAGATATCATTTGTCTGGCTCAAATTTGTGGCTGTATATTAGGTGCTCATACAATTAATACAATTATAAACAAAAATAAATAGTTCATCATGTCCTCAAAAAATGCATGCAAGAAAATGATCACGTTTTCTTATTGATTAAAAACAGTTAAACATCTCGCCGCATCGCAGGGCAACGTGAAATATCAAGCAATTAATTCCCCAAGATTTTAAAAACTTTTGCCGTGACAATAGACAGAAGCGGGAATATAGTCGAGGACCCCTATTATAATATTATTCTTTCTTATTATGTACGATTTTTCTGAACAAACTTATGTTTTACATGGTTGATGACTCCCAGATATGCTTGTGCAATATTCGTTCAATGTGTTGAAACAAATACACCTGAAATGTCGACATGAAAGATAGCTATACTTCTACGTAATTAACCAGTCCAGTAAAAAACTGACAGTTATGTTTACGAAATACACAATTTATAACTAGGAAGTGCGAACTTAGTTCCTTTTGAAATCAGGTTTGTCCTTTTCTTTCTTCTTCACTGCCTGCTTGGTTTGTTAAGTACTATTTTTTGTGAAACCACCAATTTCCTCTATGGATTTTATGAGTGAGGAAAGTTTGAACAACTCCAGTACTTAAAGAAGGAATTCAAATGCCTGCTTGAGGTCTCCATTTTAAACTTTTTACAAAACGAAAGCATGCTAAAAAGCCGCGAAACCGTTTTGAGACATGGAGAGCTATTCTTTTTTCGTTATGTGTACAATGAGTTCTGTAGGCTACGTCCTTCATAAAACTTCCACGGTAATTGTTTTTTCTGCTTAGTTACTGGTGTTCACTACTATTCCAATAATTTTTTTTCAGAATGATGTACTTGTCAATGCTTCTGAAACCAGTTTGCGATAAATAGATGTATGGCCCTTAGAGTATCAGTTGTTCCATGTACACGTTAATAAATACTCTCACTTTCTGATCGATCTTATTTTACAATGGATAAACCCAGTACTTTATTCCTACGCTTTGGTGTTTTTCAGCAGCTTAAACTGTGCGGTTGAGTTTACTTGTGATCCCGGTTTTGTTCTGTAAGATTAAAATCACACGCACACGTTCTATTTTGGCTTCACAAAGAAACTCTATATTATATCATAGCAAGTATCAACATGAAACACATTTTTACTCTCATAAAGATGCGTATAATGTTATATAACATAAACGTGAGAGTATATATTAATGCAGTACTGATGTCCGTTTTAGATTATTCGTGTTAACGCCTTCCTACGAGTGCGTTCAAGTAGGAATATTAGTTTCACCGCCATCCTGTGAATGAGCTCAAGTTGGCAAATATCATTGTATAAGCAGGTATAGGTCGGTTTGGCAGTTCAGGTGTACAATAAAGTAAGATAACATCTTTTATTCGTAGTAAGTGGATACACAAGTAAACTTAGAGAAAAATAGGCCTACTTAATGCTTGGATTTATCTTTAGGTCCAAAAAATAAACCTTATAGATATAGATTAAAGCATGAGCAATGGTCACAAAGACTCATTTGAATCTGTCTCAAGCACAGAAATATTAAACACCCAGGAGTATTCTTATTAATACTTGTCTTGTACAAAAGCATGGGTCGCGCGTGAAATTCGTGCGACAATCTTTATTGCGGTATCTCAACTGAAGCAAATTAATAGAGCGGCCGTCACCGCATAATGGCAATCACGGTAGCTCTCGGAGAGCTGGACGATATCCTATTGATGTCCATTTTAACCACAAATCAGTCGCAAGTCAGGCGAAAAATGACACAATGTACTTATAGAGCTGATCATTGACTAGCTTTTATTCTCAGAGTAGTTCGGTTTTTTTACTTGTGAAATACAATTCGAAACTTTGGGTGAGAGAGATTGTCAAATTGCTCGGTTGTAGTTTTAATATGTCATTATTGGTTTATTTCTTTTTTTTTAATTTAGTAATAAAGAAAAGTAATTTTAATCATTTTGAACGGCACTTTTTCAACAGCCCTGAGACTGTTTATGTGGTTATTTTTTGTATATTATATTTCAGATTACTCAATATTTTTGTTGATAGAAGGTGGGCAGCTATCCAACACAGACACATATCAGGTGAGGTCAAGAAACTGTACATTTAGTCAGACATAAATCATTTTTCCCCTTAAGAAGGTAGTTTATGAGGAAGATATAGGGCATAACGTGGCATGACTTAAGCCCTGCTTCTTGTGCAATATTTTTTTTTATTGTAATGGCTTCATCAACTTCGGCAACAAGTTTTCCCAGGATGCAAACTGACTGCTCTCCAAGCCATATGGACTTATGACGTCTCATTCGTGTTCTATTGCTCAAAACGTCACATATATTCGTGCTAGCTTGACGTCACATATATTCGTGTTAGCTTGTTGGCGACAAAATGGCGCAGAACATTGTAGTTGTTTTGGAGCAATGCGCGGTTACTGAGTTCTGCATGCAGCATGACCTTCACTCAATGACGCTTACAAGATGTCTACAGTTATTTTTGTATAAATGTGAGCATAGTTGATGGTGAGCGAAAATAATGGAGAGCTGATAACACGTTTAAAACAGGTCTGCAAGACAAATCTTGCTATGGTCGATCCACCACCAAGACAGATGCTTGACATCAGGTGGGATTGGACCAAATCTCTCGTGAAAACCGTTGTGGTAAACAGCGAGATGTTGAAAAAATAAAGTGGCTTCATACAACAGACGTCGTAAGCTTTTATTTCGTGTATAATTTCTATCTATGGAATCATTAGTTTGAAACAGTGGTTGAAGGGGCAATACTTTTCTGTCGCTGAAAGGAGACAAAGGCGAAACAAACTTTAAGTCTGTGTTTGTAATCAACTAAGGCTGGCGTTTATAAATGCTGGAGACATTATTTCTCGAACAAAGAACTTCACACAAGAAAAGGTTTCCATTGGGAATCCAACAATGCGTCTTCCAGTTTCGCCATTTTTCACCTGGACAACGGGGCTTTTAAAACGGCATCAGAGCCAATTTACTGTTATTTAACCTGAAACTCATTTCATTAATTCTGTTGTTTTGAATTTTTTGTTAAAACTTAATTTTTTTTTCAAAAAAAGTAGTTCAGGCTTGATCGAAAAAAAATCATTTGCAGCAAATCAGGTCACTAAGACCTTAATATGAACAAATCCTTCGCAAATGTTTCCTGCCATTTTATTGTTCAGCTTGTGAATTGAGGCTAGGAAAAGATTAAATATTATTGAGTGAAATTCTCCTCGGGGTTTGTTTTTGTAAATCAGCTCGCCAAAAGAAGGTGCCTCACAACGTGTGCTGATTTAAATTGTTTTACCTGGGAATGAGAATGAAAACTAGAGACAACCACTGCGTAATCAATAATGATGAAAAGATTTATATTATAAAACTAGCGGTGGATTGAATTAGGTTTTTTTTTTTTTTCTGAAAATAGTCGGAAAGTATTTGGCTTTGGTATGATTTGAGCCCTCAACTAATGGTAGTTTTGGTACACACAGCCTTCATACCTTAAATCTTTCAATCGTTGCTTTATCTGGAACCTAGTGATAATACTGATAATATTTATTATTATTATTATTATTATTATTATTATTATTATTATTATTATTATCATCATTTTGTTATGGTTACTTCAACTACTATAACTACTACTACTACTACTACTACTACAACTACTACTACTACAACTACTTGTACTACTCTTACTATATTACTACTACTATACTACTACTATTCTACTACTACTACTACTACTACTATTACTACTACTACTACTACTACTACTACTACTACTACTACTACTATTACTACTACAACTATGAATAGTGGAGGCAGCCACTGCGCAACCAATATTACTACTACCATTATTATTATTATTATTATTATTATTATTATTATTATTATTATTATTATTATCATTATCATTATTATTATTGTTATTATTATTATTATTATTATCATTATCATTATCATTATTATTATCATAGCAACAAAAACAATGATTGAGAGTTTACTTAGGCGACCTATTGCTTGAACATATTATCAATATTGATACAAATATTTTATGGGGAATTTTTTCTGCTTGTTTCTTTTTTCTTCTAAAGTGGCATTTTAAAAATTAAAACAAATAAGAAAAAATTTAACTCTTTTTTAAGTATTTGCCCTGGCGGTATTTAGTCAAACATGAGATAACGTGTCGTCTCTTTATACTGCCTTTTTTTAATTCTATATTTATTTTGCATAATATGAGTGTGCCATTTAACGGCCATGAAGATCGTTGCTCTATCTGGATTATCTTTCAAATTTCAGGACATGGTCCTTGTTGCATTTGGGCGTCCTGGTTTCTACTTGTTGACAGTATTACAGTTCTTGTATCCCTTTATAGGTAATCTTGTGGTCGTTGTCTCAGATGTGCTCAACTTCTTTTCATTGTCTTGTTGCTGATTAGCTTGCTCAATAAACAACGGGAAAACAAGTGAAAGCCTTTTGGTATCAGAAGCAAACAGCTCTTTAAGGGTGACTATATATGTTAAGGTTGGTATAAAAACCGACAAGAGTTTAAAGCTAATTATTGACAATTTTAAAATTACTCGATTTTTTTTTTTTTGCGTTAACAAGGGCGGAAAATTTTTAACTTCAATACATCTCTAATGTCCTGATGTGTGGTTTATTCACAACATTCACAAATAGCCTGTGAATTTTTATTTCTGAAGGACAACGGGTGAAAAATCAATAGGGTCCAATAGAAACTACAAAATTATTTTTAATCTCGTCGTGGTTACGTCATTAGCAGGACATTTTATAATTGAGCGAACGTCACAGCAAGCTTTAACATGTCTTCCAATTTTGATCAATAACCCCAGCTGTGATGAAAATTTTTTTTTGTCGGACGCAAAATCTATGGCCATGTCAAATTTGTGATAATTATAGGCGCGGAGAAAATAAAAATGTATGGTTTCCCTTTTTTCCCGGCTCATAAAATAATGATTTGTAATATTGTGATTTTTAAAGCAATTATATTTCTTTTTCCTTTTTCTTCTTACTTGAAAACGGAATAAACCCTAGTGCGAAACAACGAGGTTATTTAAACTAAGATGTAGTCTCTGTACAACCAGCTACTGTTTCTTCCACAATTTTATTTTCAGCATCTTTTTTTATTTAATGTTTATCCTACATTCCAGCCATGGTCAGCTACAATGTAATCATCGGGGATACAATAACAAAAGTAATACTCTGGATTGGTGGTGAAAGTACGTATATTAATTACAAGTTAGAGGTTAAAACATTTTTCTTATTTTCCTCATGAGGTCTGTTTTTTTTAAATTTTCGTAGTTCAACATATACATAAAATGTCCTTAATACTTTTGTTATGAGGCATGCATTAAAATTGATTCTTATCGTTCACAAAATGCAAAGACTATGTCGAAGTTTTTAATCGTTGATAGCCAATTCTAAGTTTACTGACTCTTCGCAAACAATGAGTTGGTTTTTCATATATCTTTAAAAAGCAACTATTTGTATGGTACACATTCGAGCCATTTTGTTTACGGCGTCCCTCTGTTGTAAAACGATCACGATTATTCCATCCAACAGATTCGACATTGGTCCATTCAGTGCTGGGGAACCGACAGTTTATCATTTTGGTGGTCACCCTGCTAGTAACTTTACCTTTGTCGCTTTACAAGAACATAGCCAAGCTGGGCAAGGTGAGACTTTATTTGTTTGTTTTTCAAGGGAGAGGAGGGAAGGGATGTTTAAAATAAGACATGCTAAGAACACTGTAGCAGAATTATCAAAAAAATTTTAAACCTATGAAAAGAGAAAAAGACGGACGGAAAGACAGAACTGCAGAATATACAAGAATGTACAGTCAGACTCAGAGGCAGAGAGAATAGACGGCGGCCGTCTGACATAAATAGCCAGAAAGAGACAGGTGAATAAAGACAGACACATATTATAGAATATAGAAATAGATAGAGATACAGAGGTGGGACGGGCAGAGACACGGGGATAAATACACCCAGAAAAGGAGAGAGAGGTTGGAGAGAGAGTTTTAAAAAGACAATTGGATAGAGGCAAGATATCGAGGTGCAGAAAATATACAATCAGATGTTTAAACAGAGAAAATAAATAGAAAGCTAGCTACTGGAATGAACAGACAGAAAAAGATGTACAAAAAGGTTGCAAAAATGGCAGATACAGAAGGGTTTGTAAGTGTGAATGTGTTGTTTGAATAAGTTGGGGGGAAATGTGGGGGGGGGGGGATGGGGGGATGCAAAAAAGAATGTGATAGAAAATGCATAAAGGAAGTTATTGCTTGTTGTCTGCTTTAAAAATAGAATCTTCAAAATTCCAAATTAAAAAACGCCACAAAAAGAATAGAAAGAATGGCAGGAAAGAGTGGGGAGAGGGCTGTAACAAGGGTGAGATAGACCTTTGGAAGTAAAATACAAAATGAAGTAATGATCCTTTTCAAAAAGGCTTAATCCACTAAAATGTTTCAAGCGCTTTAGACACCTAAAGAAGACCATTACAAACCAATATACCTTGAGAGCTTAGCGCATTCGGCCGACTGATAAGTCTTTCACTGCCTACAGCCGCACAATATAATGGAGAGATAGGACAGCAAACGTGAATGTTTGAGGGAATAAAATAATCCAAGTGTTTCCCGTGAACAAACTGCAAACGCTGGAGTGGTTTGCATCGATTAGTAGGCTGTCTTTTTATTTCTTCCTCACCGTATTTCGTCGTTATCTGTTTTTTAAAGGTTTATAACCATTCGTCTGAAGTGCGTCTCAAAAACGCCAACGAAATGAGATTTTGAGAGTCCTCACACAATTTCTTCCATCACAGCTTTATGATGTGTAAAGAAATGAGGTTTCCATGGTGTTTAAACAATTTTTGTCTCAATAATTATGTCTAATCCGGGCATTTTGTAATCGTTCAAACTAGATTATAAGCTTAGTTTTAGGAAGAAATTAAGCTACAAAGAAGAGAGTCTGTTTGATGCCATTCGTTTTCGGTATGGAGCTTCTGAAGCTAAAATTGAACTAGTTATATGGTCCGTGTGGCATTAAATGAACCGTGAGATGGTGAAATTAATTTATCTGGAAGGACTCAAAAATAAGATGAGCTAGGGGAAATGAAGGGTCAAATTAATATCGATTGAGTGGAGTAAAAGGCGATTAAATGGCTGATGCGTATAATCGCCAGGTGGTTTTACAACATATATGGGAGATAAAATAAAAATATATTATAAAAATCCCCTGTTCCTTTTTTCGGTCGGCGTAATACATGTAAAAAGCCAATTGTATTTTATACTGATGACTGCGAAACATTTTAAGAACAAGAAATAAAAATATTGAAAAGAACGCCAGAGGGACAGACAGTTATATAGATAGTTCAACAAGTAGACAGATTGATAGACAGACGGACGAACAGGTAGGTAGATAGATATGGAGGTAGGTAGACATGTAGGTAGGTATTTATATAGGAAGTTAGGATGTTAGAAAAATGAGAAAGGGGGTGTCAAACAATTTGTAACTTGACTGATTAAGGAGGGTGTTGGTTGAGACACATATTGTTCCCAGTTAAAGTTGTATAGGTATCAGGCAAGTGGCGTAAGGTGTGGCTTTAAGAATGCAGGTTTAATTTAGCTCAAAAAAGCTCATTCCCAATTGTTCTTCTGCCACTGTTATCACTGTTATACGGCGCTGAGATTTCAAAGATTTTGGTGTACTTTGGTGTAGACGTTTGCACTCAAAGGAATGTTGCACGTAAAAAAACATTTTATCCTTAGAGACGTAAACCGGAGAAGACGATTATTGTGTATTGAACATCCTGAACTATCGTTTTATTTTTTTTATTTCAGTGGGCATTTCTGTCCATCCTACTTATCCTGTTCATAATGGTCGCGTCGATTATACGACTTGGTACCTACATTGGTGAGATGTAAGTACGCCATGACTGCTTCACATAAGTTTGCATATTGTGTGGTTAATTTATAAAAAAGTAATTATTTTTATCTTTTAAAAGGTTTAGTTTGTTGTTAACGCATCAATAGATTCCCTGTTCCTCTGAGGTTTTTTTAATATCCGTTATTTAAGTCTGATATGTTTGGCACAATGGCAGATACATCGGCACTGGTAATGAATTTTCCATTGTATCACCGCCTCATAAAACGAAATGGAGACTAATTCTACTTAATTTACTTCTGTGAATGATACAAAAAAAAGCAATAGTACGTGATCGCAATGGAGGAAAAAAAACTCTGGGACAGAGAACGATAACAGGGGAAGAGGGGAAATAGGGGAGCACAGAAGAGCTTGGCGGAAGTAGAAGCAGACATTGTGTCATGAAATCAATATGTTCCACTTAGATTACATCTTCCCTCATACGCACTTTCCCATCAAGAACAACAAAACGGCAGGGTTGAGAAAGGTGCCATCTCCCTGAATAATTCAAATAATGGCCTTGCATAAAAGTCCAGTGATTGATGACGACTCGACAGCCTCAAACAATGGTGGCACTATAGGCCTATTATTTTATAAAGTAGCGAGCACTTGCATTGTGGGCTTTTGGAAAAGAAAATATGATGTAGATGTACAACCTTACTT
>BMAT01001684.1:705824-716134 GCA_019649035.1 Elysia marginata | reverse complement strand
GGTATAAAGTTGAAAGAGATTTGTATAATGCTCTTCGCTTCCCATCCACTTCTAAGCACCTGTATATTCAAGTTCAATTATTTAAGATAGATAGATAGAGTATCAATTTTATCCTTGATCTGGTCGAAAAAGAAATTGCTAAAGTTATTTTGACTTACAAGCATAATTTTTATCCAAACTTGTGTCATATATCTCAGTTGCAATAGTGAAACTTGTAGCGTTTGTTAAAAAAGAAAACAATAAACGAAACATTAATTGCGTATATTTGCATAGTAGCTATCTGATGTTTATTTTGTATTCAATAACTTATTTTGAAACTCATACGAAATTGATTATTACGTCTTGCAAAATACAACAATAATTATACCAAAAAAAAAGAGACTGCAAAAACTGAAAGCCACAAACTGAGATTATTGTTTAAACCCATTCAAAGCTTTTAGGTTTTTGTGGCGAATAATTTTAAAAATGGCTTCAAAATGTTTATGGCAAATAATAGATGTGCATAATGTAATGAATGTTAGCTGACATCGATCTACAAAAATACCCTATGTCGCGTACATTTTACCAATATCTCTTCAACATTGTACTTTTTAAACCATTTTACAAGAATGCAGAAACATAATTAAGAGTCTTTATTGCTCCCAGTCGCGGAAATTCTTCGTCATTACTTATACTGACAGTTCAGTGAACCGGCCGGTCCAGTATAATACCTAGGTCAAGATAGATGGGAGCAAAGCACAAAAAGATGCAATTAACCAGACTGAATGAGTTACTTGACATGAATGCTTTGCATGTCCTGTTCATCAGATTCGGGCGCCTCAGCAAGCTCTGTGATCTGTCTATAGAGTAACACCCAATGATTTCGGTCCTGTACAAAGGCCTTCTTTTATATTGAATGATAGCTACGTTGAGGCTCGGGAGAGCTCATTGTGGATAACTAATGGAAGTGTGGTGACGGGCCTTCCTCCGAATATTTTACTTAAGTCTGTGAAGTATGCGTTCATTGATTTTTTTGCCAATAGATCTTTGTCTCCCCCTAATAATTGTATGTCATAATAAGCACCGGTGACTTTCTACAATGCGTGTGGATAGTGGTCTTTCGTTACAAATAATTATTGGGTGGATAATTTGTTTGAGTAGTAGGTTTTAAAGACTTTACATAGGCCTAGCTGTTTTCTATTAAATGCGTTCTGTTTGTTTATTTCTGTTTGTGTCACTGCTTATGGTCAACAATTGCATGTGAGAAAAGACTTTACCAGTGCTCTGTGCAGTTTTATTGTGCTGGTCTGTTTTTTTTTGTTGTTGTATCTATTCCTAATTGATAAACAGATAGATAGACAGATAGATAGATAGGTAGTAGGTAGGTAGGGAGGGAGGTAGGTAGATATTTAGATAAATAGATAGATAGATAGATAGATAGATAGATAGATAGATAGACAGATAGATTTAGGATTAATACAATAACAAGGGACAAGACCTGTTCATTTTTTGCCAAGAAGAAAAACTTGCTTTACTGAAAAAGAGGTTTTTTAATTGTGCATAAGGACATTTTTTTCGCATCTCATACGCAAACGAAAGTTATTGTCATCTGATGAGGGGAGCCGCCTGAAACTTAAAAGTCATGGCAAGGCATTGAGTTTAGGTTAATATGACCATTAGATAGGTAGATCGATCGATAGAAAGACACGTCGAAGAATGGATGGGTATATAGGTAGACAGATAAATAATGTATGCAATGTATAATAAAGAAATGGTTAAAAGATTTTTAAAGTCATAGGCATAGGGTGTTCACGAGGCACTGGAAAAAGAATTTGAAAAGAATAGAAGATGAACTTAAAAAATAACGAGGGAGAAGATGAGATGGACTGAAAGAGATGATAAATTAGAAGCTCAGATAGACATAAAGAGGGTGTGAAGAGGAGACAACACAGATATTAAGAGGGAAGAAAATGTAAAACAATTAGAGAGAGAGCAAGAAATAGAGAAAGAGAGAGGGGGGAGGGAGGTTTGGTAGGGAAAGCCATTTGTTGGAGAAAAAGACAAAAAAAAAAAAAACCAGAAAAAGGGGTAGAGGCGAAGAAGGTGGTAAATAATAGATCTGCACATGGTTTGTAGTGGAGTATATGGGGAGAGTAGAGAGACAGATTGATAGTTTGTCAACTGAATAGAGCGACAGACTAATATTATGAGCAGAGGCAAACAAAATGTTCAGCCTTATCAGTGAGTCATTCGTGCGCGTAACTTGTTCTCTATAAATAACAAGACATTCATAAGGACTCATTCTTTTGACTGCAGAACTGTAAAAGTAAGTTAAGTTTTTTTAACATAAGCAAGCACACTCTTTTCATAATATGAGGAAGCACACTCTTTTCATAACATAAACAAGCAAAAAATGAAGACGTTCATTTGAAATAAAATAACAACGCTAAAGGAGATGAACAATTGTGTTTATTTATCGTTGAAAAAAGAAAGGTATTTGGCGATATATTTTTTCCAAGTATATACACAACATTCAGATATCCTCCTAAATAAATGGCCTGGCATGCCACCTTAGACATAGGGCAATCATTCATAATAAGATTAGTTTGTCACGCATAACGCGTGCCTTCCTTGAGCACGTGCATATGTATAAGTTTATTTTGATCAAAGGCTGTTTTCTCATTTCCCGGAAAAAAAACAAAAGAGTTAGAGGATTTCTGTCTTTTTTTATAATGTTTCGATAGTGGCCTCTTCACTAACTTTCACAATTCTCTCCTGAAAAGAATACATACAATTATTGGTGTCAAACTTCACTATAGTGGAGTTAAATGTTTATGCCAAGAGGTTTTTTTTATCTTTATTAGATCACAATTTACGGCAAAAGATTATTAAATTAGACATCTAACGTTTGTCCACAGCAATGATAAGAAACATTAAAAACTTCCAATTATCTCTAATAACTCATAACTCTGAGAAATGATAAGCTAAGATTAGCTTTCACTGCATTTTCTGTACACGCGCGCAGCAACGTGAGTTTTACTGGTGGCTTCACACATTTTTTTATTTAGGTTACATACTTGCGATTAATGCTGTCAATTTGTTATAAAAAATGAAGAAACAAAAACTGCTTGGTAAACCTAAACTTATCTAACGCCAATCTAGCTGTGATATTTTTCTGTTGGTCATGCCACGTGCATGGTAGCCCAGACATGTGTGACTGAAGAAAAAATTTATATCTTAATGATGTTGTATTGTTTTGTTTTGCTTAAACTAATTATTAATGATCGATCTCTTTGTTTGGCAGGAAACTAACACTTACTTTTGGAAATAATGAATATTATTATGAAATATTATAATAGAAAGCACGTGCTTATTGTAAATGGTCTGAAAAGATTTTCTGGATATGATGAAAAACGTCCTGTTATGGTATAAGGCTAGGTTAAGGACTCACTGCAATTTTGAATTTAAGATCAGTCATTTAAGATTTGAAACATGTTTTAAACCTTCTTTTACGTGGAACATCTAATTTGTTTTATCGCTTTAAAAAAAATACTGAGAAAAGTTATTGACATAAAGACAAAAATACTTGTACTTACATTTCGAATAAAATTTTGTTGTTTTCTCTCTCCCTCTGTCTGTCTGTCTGTCTGTCTGTCTGTCTGTCTGTCTCTCTCTCTCTCTCTCTCTCTCTCTCTCTCTCTCTCTGCCTTGTCTCTCCTTTCTATATCTCAATCTAACCCCTCTTCCTTCTTTCTCCTTTCTCTCTCTGCCTTCTATTTTCTGCTTCATTCATTCCTTTCTTTCTCTGCCGTGTCCCATTCTCCGAGATATCATTCGTATGTCTATGTTTTTGTACATGGAGGGGACACAAAAACGGAAGGACGCGGTGGACAATGTGGGGGAAACACCAATATCAATCTTTAAACAAAAAATATAGGAATATTGAAAACTAGTCGCTAAAATGAAACACATATAGTTGACCTATCCGAATGTAGGTCTTGTTTATGAAAAGTTTAAACTTAAACGTTGAGGTGTTCTGTACTTTTGGCACCAGGTTGTGGAAAACGCTGTGTTTCCAACCAATCCGGAAGCCCCTATGTGGAGACACATCACTGTAACCTCCACCATTGTCGGTCTCACTGCAGCGGTCTCCATGGCAACTGACTGCCTCGGCATTGTCCTGGAACTAAACGTGAGTTATCCTATCTATCAAATACCCTTCTACCAAGTGACCTTTAGTGTTCTACTTTACGTATTGCAAGCTTGTTTAAAACAGTGAGAGAGTACCCCCATCCCCCCCCCCACCCCAGGCAATGCAGTACATGTAGAGGTATTTAGATCAATTAAACGAGAAATACAAAACACATGCGACGAGAACTTGAACAGTCCTTTTATAAACTATGATTCCTTAGCAGCATGTACACACTTTTTATTCTACCATGAGTTTGTGAATAAATACAAGTCTCCCAGAAACCAAGATTTCTCTCTTTGCGTGGAACAAAACCCTTTCCCTTAAAATTTTAAAGCAAAAACTAGTTGTTTTGAATCTATGATCGCTATTTGTTTTTCTCAAATCAGTAAAGATTACTATAAGTACTAAATTCATCTTGAACTGCAGCGGTATGGTGGTAAATTATGATACAAATGTCAGACCGTTGTAAAATCCTTAAACTTGAGTAGAAAGAAGGTTTGGGTTTGTTTTTTTTTTCATTTTTTTACTTCAGCTATTTTTCTGTGTATTTTGCTTTGTGTTCAGTCTTTAATCTCTCTAAGATCAAACGTTTTGCAAATTTTTTTAGAAAATCAATATTAGGGTATTTTTTTCAAAAGAAAATTCATTTCTATTGGCTTTATTAAAAACATCTCTGGCATGTTGGGGTTTTGTAAGTGAGTCACGCATTTTAATTACAAGTAAAATACCGACCGTCTTTTGATTCCTAAGCAGCAGCTGTTTAAATATCCTATTTTCCATGTGTTTATTATACGATCATACGTGTGTCCACAGGGCGTGCTGGCAGCCGCACCGCTGGCCTATATCATTCCAGCGGCTTGTGTTATGAGACTGAGACAGGAAGCTGTCTTCTCCAGGCGCAACATCGGCCCGTTCCTGCTGATGAGCTTCGGCATCCTGGTGGCGGTGGCTGGTTTCATCATGGCCGTCATCAACCTTGCGGAGGGCAGCAGCTGCAGTCACGGCAAGGAGCCAGGGTATTGCAGGGCGCTGGACATGAACGCCACCCAACTGGCACAAGAACGTGATAAGATTGAACACAAGCGCAAACTTGCTCTCGGCATTGGCGGTGATAAGCCTCCGTTTGTAGCATTCGTGGATTCAATATTCTAAATTTAATAGTAATACTGTATTCCAGTCATTTGAATTGTATTTATTTCATTTCTGAGCTGTGAGCTTTTCTTAAACGTCCTGACCCTGTAGTTATTTTCCTCCAGTTCATGTTCTCCTTCCTGAAAAAATCCTTCTATCATAGAGTTTAGATATACAATGTAGTTGACCTATCCGCATAAGGACTATTGTAATCTTGGACTTATGGAAGTAGGTAGACTTTGACCAGTCAGCTAACAGAACGTTATACACTGTAGCTTGACTCTATTAAGTTTTGTTCACGACATTCATAAACCCTTAAAAGTTTGGTTGCTCATATTTTACATGTATATATAGCCGAAATAATAGTCTTGTCAAAGTCTTTAGATTTCTGCAATACTTGTAGAATATTAGCAACAGATTCATTAGAAAAGGATTGTGTTTCATCAATAATGCATATGTTTGAACAGTGACTAAAACAAGCCTTACTTTGATTGTAGACCAAGGAGATGTTTTTCCAGAAAGCTATAATGATGTTTGCTTATCAGTAATATTTTTGTTTTTAGTGCAAAAAAATGGAATAAAAACGTGTCATTACGCCTTTCCAAATTACAAGGTATGAGTAGTTGGTGTTTGGTTGGGAAAGGTGGTATTGTCTTCTGAAACAGCTTTAAGTACTTATCTGAAGTACATTAGTACAACATGCTTAATAAATTACGTTCATAATTGAAAAGCGATTTTTCAAAACTAGGTTCAGCCCAGTTTCGGTAAAATTTAATATTTATCCAGAATCTATTGAAGAATAAAAAGTTTTCTTCTTAGCAAATTTCTTGCACTGCTATCACCAGCTACAAACTCATATGCCATTAATTTACCTTTAATTTTAATAGGAATAAAGAGATTTGAGGAAGTCAAAGCCGGCCATTCTCTCAAACCTGTTCAAAATGGACTGACCCAAATTTTGAAAAAAACGGTCTTCAATTATAATTCAATATCTTGTTCATCGCAGTTTCTAAGCATTTTACCTATGTGAAGCCCTGTGGTCTATCCTTCTACACTGGTTAAAGATCAGAAGAGCTCCGCCAAAGCTGCTGTAACTTATTTGTAAAAAAGTGTGTCTGTTAATTATTTTTTCTCTGTTTAAGTCCTGATGGGATTTGAATTTAAACTTTTCTCCTTTGTTCACTTCTGCAATAATCGATGAATGAAGTAGTCTTGAATTTTGAAATACTATCTATTGTTCCCCATAGATTCTAGGTCATTGATGTCATGAAATACAGTGCTTGACTTGTAAAGAAATTGTTCCCCATAGCAATGTATTATGTGGATCTAAAACCTAGCGCCCTCAGTTGAATGTAAAATTGGCTGACTCTGCCTCGAGCTCAGAAAATTCTTTGACACGTATCATGCAGGTTCATATATTATCCGGTACTTAATGATGTAATTAGCGTAACTTCATATCTTAACTCTTGTTTGATCTAATTGTCTTGAACCTGTTTTGCGTACCCAAAAGCAATGCAAAAAAAATTAAAAGCCTAAATTGAATTTCACACTTTACCAGCAATACGCTGATCCATTAACAATTACCATAGGTGTTATCATTATTACTACTATTATCATTATCATTGCTTTTTTTCTTTATAATCAAACAATTTCAACCATGCTGAAACTAGAAAGAGATGAAATATTTTTTATCTTACACAATTGAATGCCGTCAAAGGTTTTTCAACAACTTATTATGCGTTAAATCTTACCACTAGTACTCTAGCATATACAGTAATCTTCTTCAACTGTCTCATTCCTAACTGGCATTATTAAACGTGAGAATGTTTCCCCTTGTATCACTTGAAGGTGTTTGGAGGTCATCAGAAAAACAGAAGTTAGGATCGAGTCCCATGTGTTTGCATAGTCCAAAACATCAGCCAGTTGGTTGAAAAGAAGGCTGCACTTGTTTATCACATTATTATTCATTTCTTACGAAGATTAATCTGTGTGTCACCACAGCATAATATTACTTACAAGTTTTCGCCTGAATGCTGATTTAAAAAAACAGGGTAACTTATATTATTCTTGCATTTAGTTTCTGATACATATAACGTTAAGCTTCATCCCTTGAAAAAAACCTGCCTTTATGTTGTTTCCATTGATAAGATGATAGTGGAAGTCTAAGTTATTGCAATGAAGAGCCTATCACTTTCTTCATAACGTTTGTGTAGACCTAAGTGTCAAACTAAAATCTTTAAAATTATTGCCATCTTAACATGCAGTACCACATGAGCTTAAGCCTTTTGACTTTGAGGAATCTCTTTCTAATGGTGGGATTAAGCCGGTTAATTAAATGTTTGTGCAGTTTTCAATAAATGTTTTAACTATTTTTTTCAAGTGAAATACATGTACATGTAGTTGAATTGTTTATCGTTAAATTTGATTTCCATTCCTAAGTATGATTGAATTCAATTGACATTTTCTCAAATCAAAATATTTCAACTCATGTTATAGTGTTTAGATATTATGCTGTTCATGTACGAGGGATGATAAAAGTATTTGCCTTAACAATGAAGGAATGCTAAGATTTTCTAGAAGTTTTGCATACATACTTTTATTTTTCTACATAGTCGCCACCCAAAATCATGCACTTCCATTTTTCTTTGACTTTGAAAAGTCCTCCAAAGTAAAATGTGCTGGGTTTGGCCTTAAACCAATCTTCTGCTGTGTCTGAAACGCCAACTGCATCTTCAAAGTGTTTTCCTCTTAGGTATTTCTTCCATAATGGGAACAGAAAAAATTATCTGAAGGAGCCAAATCACTGAAATCAGACCAATAGGCAGGATGAGGTAAGATATGAAAATCTCAAGCATCTGAAGTAGTGGTGGTAACTACAGAGTGACGGGGCGGTAGGCTTTGCAAAAGGAGAACTCAATTCTGCAGCTTTGTGGTCGCTTGCTTGTGAGTTCCCTCTTCAGCTTTTGAGGAGATGGGAGATGTGTTCACCGTTCATCATTTCATGGCTTTTTTTTTGTGTTCTTTAGGAGGAAGTCGTACGTGATGATTCCTTCTTATCCCAAAAAGAGGTAGTCGTAGCCTTAACAGCAGAACGTCTTACCTTTGCCTTTTTGGGGGTAGGTTCCTCTCAGGTTTTTCACTGCTTTGGTTAGCATTTCACATCTGGGTCATACTAATACAGACAAATCCATAGAGCTGTGTCGCCTTCCTGAGAGAAATTGGGAAATTACCCCAGTGACATATGATTTATCAGTCGTCGAAAAAAAAAACAACAATAGAGGCAGGTTTTATCAAATGCCACAAATCAAATAAATTGTTTCTTCTAGCAAAACTTAAAAGAGTTTTGGAACAGCCATTTTTCTCTGCCTTTATTTCTCCAGTCAGAAGACGTGGCACAAGCCTAGCCGATACTTTTGTCATGCACAAATGGTTATGCAAAACAATCTACGCCGTCCCATACAAAAGATGTAGATTTCATGTATAATTTTCCTAATTGGCATTCGTCGATCTGATCAAATAAGTTCTTTAATTTTGGCCACATTGATTTCAGTCATCACGATTTGAGGGGGACTAGAAGTAGAACATGGCTTATCTGCCTCATCAAGATGTCCACATTTGAATCCTTTTACCCAAAATTTCACTGCACTATATGATGGACATGTTCTATCATCAGTTCATTGTGTACATTCAGAAGGTGTTTTCCCTTATACATACATGTACTTAATGAGTGAGCAAATCTCTATTGATGCCAGTGGTTAACAAAGTAGCTCCATGGTTATTTTTTGGCTAAAGGTGATGTCATAGTTTGTGTCCTTTGGTGCACTGTTGCGCAAAAACTGGTCAGTCAAATTTTTGCAATTTTTTCATGTCATCTTTTAAGGAATAGATTATTGCTTCTTGAAAATTTCATGAAAATCTAACTATTACTTCATAGTTAAGGCAACTACTTTTTTTTATGATTGCTCGTGTATTCATTGCCTTGTTGAATATTTTGTAACTTTGTAACTTTTATCAGTAGTTAAGTATGTTGCTACAGTCAATTTCTGGTACATGTACATTTACTAAATTTTCTCTTTTTACGTAAGACTTAATAGACAAATGACAGACTTAGACATGGTAAGGTATTATTATTTTCATTTAAGAAAAAAAGTTTATCTCTTTTTAATTTTTTTTTCTTTTTGCCTTTAAGTATGAAAAAGGGATCTTTATTTCAGATCATAAGCATTACATGAAAATTACATATCTAAATGTTGTAGAAGTGTTGCTGCGTTGAGTTCAAAGAAAGCAAAATGAACTTCAAATGATATACTTAAAACTGACCATTTTTATATGATTGATTCTAAATGTATTTCATTATCTATTTAACATTTCAGTCTAGTATAAATTAATACTGTTTTTTTTTTTATGTCTGTCTTGCACACAGCTCTAACCAGTCTGACAATAGAACTTTAACCTGATAAAAAAGCATTATACATGTAATAGATTTTCAATCCCGTTTCCCTCTTTCCTTCTTTTTTAAAGTTTCACATGCAAATTATTTTTTTTGCAGCTATTCTTATTAATATAGTTTAAATAACTATGGGTGGGAATTTTACAGGAATCTTTTGCTCAAAATCTACATAATAGAAACAGTACAAATTTGAAAACTGGTGTTTAGATCCAATGAGACCAATTGTAAGACATTTTACAATTTACTACAAGTTTGTGAAAGTAATTACAACAAAGAGTTATGTATATTATATACTGTATGTAATGATAGTGTCTGATTACACAAGGAACAAAATAAACAAAAAAAAAAAAGAAAAAAGAAGGCTACCAATGATTTTCTTCGATTTTAATCTGTTTATATATAATGCATGTATTACTCAAGTCATAATTTAAAAACTCAGATGTATTGAAAACACACATGGAGTAAAATAATGATAATAATTTTTTTTAAAAACTTACCTACAGTCATCTTATTGGGGCATTCAATTATGCTTTACTTTGTTTATGGGGGGGGGGGGGG
>BMAT01001684.1:639774-663567 GCA_019649035.1 Elysia marginata | reverse complement strand
CCCCCCCCCCCTCCCAAAAAAAAAAGAACCCAAACAACTTTATGGCCATCCTTTGGTGATCATTATATGTTTCAAGTCTTCATAATGACAAAACTTTTTACGACAAGCCAGACGTAAGAGCCAAATCTGGTTCTTCTTCTTAATTTTTGATAGGTACAGTCTGAGAGAAATTTGTGAACCGTGACGTTTCAAAATTATAAAAATTATTGAGCAATTCATGAACGGATGAAACCGAGGGCTCATCTGCTGAATTTGAGAGGCGTATCATTTACTTTTCTATGTTTGACTTTTTCGTGTTTTGACCAATCTACTAGCCTACATTGATATAACATTGATAATTTGGTTTTATTGATTAAGTGAGGCATATCAAGCCCACAACAAAGCACAGGGATTTTTTTCTGTTTTCAATCTATGATTCTGTAAATAACTAAAAATTGTCACCTAGGAGGAGTCAAAATTATATATCTTCACAAACATACTAAACTGATAAAAAAACATTTTTTAGAACAAATTGACTTTGATAATATTGTCATATTTAAAACAAAACAAAATTTTTTTATAAAAAGCTATTCAGGGTGCTCCACCTGGCCCACCAATGGTGATACCTTCAAGTTTGACACTGACACAGATGCCTCTGGTCAACACTTTACCTGCCTCTGCGCCATCTTTGCTGGGACCTCATCAGCCAAGTAAGATGCTGTCCTCCTGACTATCTATTTTTTTTACTATCTTTATTTGCACCCTAAAGGTAATTTAACTTATTTAATGTTGCCAGATCCTACTTTTTGATATTTGCCATGTTTTCAAAGTTGATGGCATGTTTTTTTTTAAATTTTCTAAAGTATAATAGTTTTTAGCATCACAGACCATACCCAGATTATTTACCTACAAACATGGGCTGTCATATTCTTCCTATCCAGTAAACACCGTACAGCATGAATCCTTTTCTTATTTCTGTTGTAGACACCATTGAGCATCAACAGCAGCAGTTGATCTTAAGCCAACCACCACAGCATGGGCCCCCTCCTCCCCAGCTGGTTCAACAGCCACAAGCCCTGCCACCAGCAGCAGCAGGTCCACAACCTCCCCAGCCATTGCCTCCACCACTGCAGCCAGGCGGAGTATACACAAGTGTTCAGCCCACCCTCCAGCTTGTCTCCCAGCCAGTTATGTCAGTGATGCAGCCAGGCCAACCACCACAGTTAGCTGGACCGCCACCTCCCATAGCCCAGCCTCAACCTCAACCCCAACCTATACCGCTACAGGTGCAATCCCTGATGGGACCGCCACCGGCACCTCAAGTAAGGCTAGATAAGATTACGTCTTAATTGTCAGGGAAGCACTGATACAGTTTTAGTCAACACCTTATGATACCATTGTGACAAGGACGCTAAATTAAAAACCAGATTTTATATTTATCAAATGCAAAATAATATATTAAAGTACTTTCAGTTGTACGTTCAATTGTTAAAAAACACATAAAGACAAAGCTCATGAACACATAATTTTGAGTAATCTCATGGTATGTGAAATTACTGACCATAATAACTTTGATATTTTTTATTCTGTAGCATCCATACTCAGCTGCCACTTCAGTGGTGTACACAGTTGCATCATCAACGGCGATGCCTTTTTACAGTTCTCCTAAACTGGAAGAAATACCCAAGCGCAGGTTTACTGAAGATAAGGATGATAATATTGCAGAAAACCTTTTAGGGTATCAGGTAAATGGAATATTCTACTTTGCTTATAAAAAATTTTCATCAAATCTAAGCATATGAGTGTCATTAGGAATGCATCTTAACAAAACAAGTGAATATTGATATTTTGTGTTGTGATGAACTTATTCCTTAGCACAGACGATTGCAGTAGATTTTCTTTCACACTGTTCAGTAGAGTAAGACTAAGAGCTCCAAATAATTTTAAGAACCCTCTCCCCACTCCCAATTCAGTTTTGTTTGATAGAGAACTGGAATAATTGAATGTGTCACAGGCTTTGGTCAATAATTTTAGTTTCAGTAAGTGTACCTATTTTTTGTTTTTTCACTTACAAAGGTCCAAGATAACCAAGTCTTAAATTTTTCTGGTATAAATATGGTAAAAGCTTTTTACCAATAAAGTAATTACAGTTGACATATGCCGAGAATTGTGCATATTTTGATAGATCTATAAAAATTAAAGAAACTAATGGGGAGAAGAATAAATAGAACAATAAAAGCATATTCATTATTCTTGTTACATTTTATGGATTCCTTGTTTTTACCCAACTGGGGGTTTACCAAGGATTTATTTTTTTTTTAACTTTGCAACCTTTTA
Source organism: Elysia marginata (assembly GCA_019649035.1). Lineage (NCBI taxonomy): Eukaryota > Metazoa > Mollusca > Gastropoda > Plakobranchidae > Elysia > Elysia marginata. The sequence goes on along the minus strand of BMAT01001684.1, from coordinate 661,251 downwards.
GCGTACTTCTTTCTTCAGTGTCTCTTTCTTTTTTGTGTAAATTCTCAGCATGGACCTCCTCATCTGGTGAACCTAGTGCAGTCAAGTCCACCGCCACATTCTCAGGCTGCTGCACCACCAACTCCTGCACCCCACGTCCATCCCCAGCAGCACCATGTGATTCAGCTGGGCCCACCACCTCCCCAGGATCAGAGCCACCCACAATTCCAGCACCTTCCAGGCCACCCAGCCATGATCCCTCAGCCTCCTACAGGGCAGCAGCAGATTCACCTGCAGCACCAGCCACAGGGACTTCCTGCACCACCTCATCAGTTTCATCCTCCACCTGGCCAGCAACCCCAGCATTTACCACCCCACCCTCAGCTAGTTCCAACTCCTCACCTGATGGTTCCTCCTCCCATGGCAGGCCCACCTCATTCACCTACAGCTCAGCAGATAACTCAGCATGTTGACACCAGGTAACGACTCTGGACAGTATCTACATAGATGGTGAACATAAAGGCAGCGTGGCATTTTTTTCCGTGATGTACCATCAGCAGCTCATAACCCCTATATGTATTTTTTTAAAGAATGTTATCAATCAAGAAGTTCATCTCACCATATTATTTATGTAAGAAATAATTGATATTTGAATAACATGGCATTTTTATCTTGAAAACATGTTCCTCTTGTATTGATACTGATGAAAAATTCAAATCAGTAAAATCTTTTCAATGATTTTTAGACCTATGGAAAATGTAACATTCAATTACTGTGTTCTTTCTTATAGGTATTGAATGCTCTGAGCTATATAGTGAGTTTCTGCTCTTTTTTTTATCCCAGACTGCAGGCACCACCTTCAAGCTCGTCAGCGATGATGCCACCTCCACCTCCACCATCTCCCTTGGCCGTTCAGGCTGCTGCAAGGGAGGAAGAAATAAGAGCTACCATGCCACCACCTAAGTCACCTGAAGTCCCATGGGGTAGGTTGCTGGATGCAGAGAATTAGGATATTTCAAGCGAGTTTTACAACCTGAACTCAGAAATCTGCTTTCTTCAAAACCATGTAGAATCAATGTCTTTATATGTATGCACAAAGATGTGGGTGAGATAAGACAAGGTAATATAACTGTGAATAATAAGTGAGGCAAAAAAATACTGATTCTCTGTATATAACTCAGATCCTCTTGAATTGACTTGAAATTGGGAAAAACAATTTATATTGATAGTGTAATAATTCATTATTTTTCCCTTTCCAGAGTCAAAATCTAAAGTGTCCAGCCCAAGTCCATTTGAATCTGACAAGAAAAAGATAAGAGGTAAGTTGCTTTTTACAGCCTAATGGTAAATCAAGTACCTTAATCATCAAATGTGACCCCAACCCCGAACACCCAAATAAAATCAAAGATTTTCTTTATTTTTTTTTATTATTATATCTAACTACAAAATAAAGAACTTCAGCAACATTATGTAGAAGACACAGAATGCCTTTATCTTTCATAAAAAAAATTTTTTATGAATTTTCAAAGCAAGAAGTTTTGACTGTTTTTTTAGGAATTTGAAACTGAGAATATGCCTGTAGCTCAAAATGGGACTGGGCTACTTTAGCTAGGATTTTGGGATTAGGGTCACAAATCTATAACATTTTTTCCCCAAAATTATTATTCATTCAATCTTTAGAGAGATGCCCTTTTTCTGGTTTTAACCGTTTATCTGTTTTTCCCAATCCTCCATATTTTTTTCTGATCGTTTTTTTTCCCCGAGAAACTCAGATGTAAATTATAAACAGCCGAGGGAAAAAATGTGATCCGGTCTGAGTGTGAAACTTTGAGACGGAGATGTTTTCCGTTGTGGTTATTATAGTCAGCTAGCTATTATAGATCACTGCAATTCGACGATGTTTAGTAGGCCATTTGATCGTGTGATACTAAATACAACAACTGCAAAATGTATGTACCTCGAAAACGCTGCCTGCTTGTCCATGCCAATGAAACTGTCTGATCGCAATAGATCTAGAATCTAGATCTAGTCTAGATTATTCTGTGGTGAGATTGTAGAGCTAACCCAACTGCATCCTGCTTAACTTAAATGATGCTAGATCTTGTGAACTTTGCATTTTTACAGTGGTACTGATAGATCTAATCTAGTCTTAGATCTGGATTTAAACTTATCAGATAAGAATAGTCTACCATGGCCCACATCAAAAGGGTATTAGATAATGCCAGGAAGAAAGCTTTCACATGTCATAGAGAGAGCAAATGCTGCTCATGTCAGCCAGCCCCCATCTAAAAAACAAAAGGAGTTCTGAACAAGGATTTTTTTTTCATTAAAATTGCAAACTAGCATTGTGATCCTGGGTGACTCTCTTGTGGTAACCCAACATTTGCATTGACTTAACATTATGATTATGAGTCACGCATCAAAATTTGTAAGGGGCGGGGCAGGGGGTGTTACGCCACTGAGGATGCATTGGGTTGTAATTTGGTAAAATGCAATCTTGAAGTTCATAAATTCACAGGTTTTAACCTAAAATCAGGTTCTTCTGGCTCCTACAGTTTGGTTTGAATACACTATATTATGTATATTGTGTATTCAGTCTGAGTTGATGTTGTATGAAGGCCTGAAGGCAGGCGAAAAAAGTTGTTTTTTTTTTAACTTGAGGGCATCCCTGGTCTATTGGTATCCAGTTAAATCTCTTCTTGATTGCGTTGTAATAGTTGTATTCAAGAAATCAAGCTACTTGTGCTTTTTAAGATTTCATCAGTAAAAAGTAAATTTGTAAAGTGATTATGCTGCATGCAAGTAAAATTGAGGCAGAAAAACATTGTAAGATTTGATCCTATCTTATGCATGTTATTTTCTTTTTTCAAAGGTATCTTAAAGAACAAGAGTAACAGTTCTGATGCAAGTAAAGAGGTAGGCGAACCAGCCACTGAGACAGGAAATAGACAAAAAGTGAAGGAGGATAATGGTGAATCTAACAAAGATAATTTTGAAGATAAGGCTCACCCAGTCTCTCCTCAGTATCAAGGACAACCCTTACGCTATCCCAGCATGCCATCAGACCCAAACCTGCCTCCCACTGTCACTCAAGAGCATCAACCTCTTCCCCCGGATGGGACACTATTACCGCCTGGCCATCCTTCACACCAATTAAGAGCATTACACCCAGGCCCAACTCATGGTCACCTCATGCACCATGCAGACCATCCACCTCTTCATCTAACCCCCCACCATCCCCACCTTCAAATAGAAGGCCCTCGACCTGATGGTCCTGCCCCTGGAACCCAAATTGTAATTGAACACCCAGGACTTCCTCCCCCTCCAGGCATGCACCTGGCCCAGCATCCCCACCATAGAGTAGAACTCTCAGCTGCTCACCCTCCTCAGAGACACGTCATCATAGAGCAGCATCCAGTGGCTCAGCCAGATCATCTTGCACCTCATCTGGCTGCCCAGCCAGCACACACCTCACAGGAGCTGTTTGAGTTAGAGATGCAACAGCAACCCCCACCACAGTTCCACCATATTGAGCATATTGCTGCATCCCAGGCCAACCAAACAGGTGCAGAACAGCTACTCCCTCCCCAGGCTCCTGCTATGATAGTTTCAAGTGGGCAACCCTTTCAACAGTACTCTGTAGCCATATCCTCTGCTGCTGCCGTTGTGCCCCCTCCCAGCTATGCACTGACAAATTCAGGGGTGGGGGCAATACCTTTCTCTATGCCTAATCCTCCTCAGCACATTGTTGGAGGACCGCCTCCGCCACCCCCTCCCCCTCCAGCTTCATCATACAGTCTAGGGGGTCCTCCTCCAATCTCATCTTATAGTCTTGGAGGTCCTCCCCCTCTCCCACCAACCTCTAGTCCCCAGTTTCAGCCGCATTTTGCCACAGTGCAGCTTCAACCTCAGCCAGGCCATGTGTATCACCAGGCTCAACAGCAGCCTCAGCAGCAGCCAGTTCCTGTTGCCTCCTCTCAATATCAGGCAGCCCCACATGCTCAGCCTGCTATTTCATATTGGTTGCCTCAATCACAATAGTGTTATGGTGTTCTCAAATGTTTTCACTTGCCTTTTATTTTCTTTTTTGCTTCCTTTCTGATTGAAAGAGAAAATCAGTTTTATGTTGCACATTGCTATTTATCAGGGATGGCGTTTCTCCATCTGTATGGTATCACATTAAATGAATCATTTATTCATTTCTTTGATTTGTGTGTTTCTAATTTGCTGTTTGTATATATGTTTGAGGATGTAACGCCAACATTTCAGTTGTTTTCAATTATTTTCAGAAAAATTGAGCGACATCCCTTAGCTATAGTAAAATCAGGGATGTAAGTTTCCAATTTTTTCGGGAATTTTGATTTTTTAGCAGTTTTCTTTAGCCATCAAAGCAAAAATTAAAAAAAAAATTCAAGACCTAAATGTGGAGCAAAACTGTCCATACTTAATACTTGAAGAAAATCAAAGACTCCTTTTGGGCTGTACAGTTGTGTAGGCCATAGAACTGAGTTGTATCTTTCTGTTTAGTTGATCTATCAAAGATTTTATAATAGCAGCTGTAGGTTATTGGTGCCAGGGGAAACACTTTACAGAAGTATTAATATTTCCCTGCTTTGGATGCATGAGATGCTTGCATCCCTGTATAATATAATTTATATGCTTGCAATATCTTTTAATTTATGGATAACATTTATGTAATCATTGAATAGTTTTCTAAGTTTTCAGCCTTTTGCGCTACACATGGAAGACTGGCTTAACATTTTGCTGTTGAATGAGTGAACATGTTGCAATTTTCAAGAATCTTTTGAATATGAGCAAGTTTTTTTGAGTAACTAGTTATATCTAATTACTTTGGGTTCAGAAAAACTTTTTCTCAAAGTTTTCTCTTTTGTTGAATATTTTAAATTTGCAAAATGAAATGTATATTTATTTTTTACTTCATTGCATCAAATCACAATTTTTTTATTTTACAATTGAATGAAATTCAATGCTTTATCTGCAAGTAAAAAAAAAAAATCAAATTTCCAAACTGCTTTAATTTGTCATTTTTGCTTTGTATGACTATGACTTTGAGATGAGCATTTGCTTCTAAAGTATTTTGACACAAGAATCCTCTTTTTTTTTTCTTTTGAATTAAAATACAGTGGGCCTCTGATCTCACAAACATCATGGGAACACAGGTACCATAAGTGAAATTGGTAACTGGTCTTATTTCAAATTAAGCGAACATGTGAATTTCATATTTGTGAACTTGAATCTACATGATTAATTGATAGTTCCTTAAATTTTCTTTGAAGGCAGTGAAAAAATATTTTAATATCTTGATTATGACCTGGGTTATTTCATTGGAAGATAAAGGATCAGTACGCTTTTCAATTAAAAAATTGAAGAAAACCTCTTATAAAAACAGGATTTAAAGGGTTCCAGTAACACAGTAATACAGTAACCTTGGCTTATACTTATAGTTCTAGTTTTTGCGAGCCGAAAAAAAAAAACCGGGATCATAAACAAAGAGAAGGTAGAGGCCTAAAATCCTGGGTGTACAGGGCAAAAATTGAAATACTTCCTGAGTTCCTAAGCTAGATTTAAACTTGGTTGCAGGCTTGATGCTGCAAAAAAAAGGCTTCTCTTCTTTTCCTTATAAGGTTATTTAGTCACAAAGCAGCTTAAAATTATGTGATGAACAAAGGAGCATTTTTTAAACTTGATAGAGTGAGACAAAAAAAAATGAAAAGAGAGTTTAACTTTTATTTATAGTAACCTTACTAATTAGAAAAATTTAAATAAAAGCAAGAAAACCAGAGAAAGAGTGTCAATTGAAGACTATTCAGTTAGGTCAATGTTTTTTCAATGGAGAAAAACGCCCCAGAAGACTTGTTCTAATCTTTTAAAATTTACACGTCTTTCATCCAGGGTGAATGAGTCGGAAGTTGTTAATTTACTATTTTAGAGAACACAATATAAAGATATAGCTTTTGTTCTCTTTGTCTTTATTTCAAAGTAACAAGTTTTTATATCTTTTCACAAAATAATGATAATTTAGTAAAAAATTTACATATGAAAGCTTAGGAAAATGTCTAGTTCAAAACAGCAGCTTTTTGAAAGGTTAAAATTGTGACATCCGACTCATTCACCCTGGATGCAGGACATACTTATTTTTCAGTGTTTGACACATGTCATTTTCATCTTGTAAAAAGTAAATTTTACATTCAAATCAATTTTGTTAGTGGTTGGACAGGGATGTGGCTGGCTGTATGACATCCTTAATTTTCCTCAGAAAATGAAAAAAATGAGGAGCTTATTTTGAAAAAGATAGGTCTCATTTTGCCCTGAAACCCATCAAGTGTTCTTCTGCAAGAAATGTAGATTATCATGACTTTTTCTTGGCAACGAGGCAAGAGTGGTTACCACATAGGACTTGTGATTCAACACTTCCAGGTTCGATTCCCAACTATACCATGTTGCAAATGCAATTGCTTTAGATAAGCAATTTATCCTAACTTTCCCCAGTCCATCCACTTGTAAAATGGGTACCCAGCTACAGACAATGCTTGAATTTGTGGTATGCGCTTGCAACAACCTGCATATAGGTGAAAAGTGGCTTTCAAATGTACTGGTCTGCTGGGAAATTAGTGGCGCTGCTCTTGTGGCAACAGTTACCTGAGTTACGAAGCAAAAATTTTCCGAAAGGAATTAATATAATGTGTACAAAGAAAAAATAAAATGTGCTAGATTATACTGAGCTATGTATGCCATTTGGACACATTGAAAAGAAAAAAGATGACTACTTCAAGTACTTGTATCTTTTGAAGTTTAGTGACAAGTTCTAATGAAACGTATGAATTGCATGGATGCTGCTTGATGATTTGTCGGGTAGAGCCCCCCCAATAAAAAAATTTTTTTTTGAAGGCATAAGTCTTTTATTTTCTTTAATAACCAGTTCCATTTGCTGTTTGGCAACTGGAGCTCTTTTTTCCATAAAATTCTTGTTAAAAAGTATATTAGGTAGTGTTCCTCTAAAGTTCAAATAGCACTACAACTCTGACAAAATTTATGAAAATATATCCAATAAAAAGAAACAGGGATGCAAGCGGCCCATGCTAAAAAAGCAGGAAAATTTTTACACTCTGCAGGTACCCTTATAGAACTTTTGATGGACCAATTCAAAGAGATAGATACAACTCTGTACTACTAGTGCCTACACAACTATATCACTATAAGAAGTGTTTGATTTTCTATGACTCTTAATTTAGGATGTTTTCTTTAACATTTAGGTCATGCTTTTTAAGTTTTCCTGCTTCTTTAGTTAAAGGAAACTGCTAAAAAATCGGAATTCCTACTAAAATCGGAAAACTTGCATCCCTGAAGAAACACGGACATATGAATATCATCACAAAACCTTTTTTTTTTTTAATACATAATCCTTTCACAATGAATGGGACAAGCGATCTTTAGTCAAACTATGAAATTCTTACATATATATTTTTTCAAGGGCAAAACATTTTCAAACGCAGAGCCAAAAAAATACTTCACACATATTCACATCAATAACTTGCTCACACGTAGTCACAGCAATTACCCTTGGTTATGATAAGCTATAGATTTGTAGCCCAAAACCTACAAATATCCATCAGTTTTTCTGAGACTAGGCCCCTCATAATTTTCACCTATCTCCATGCTCCATTGTTACAGGTACGATTTCCCTTTCATTCTTCTTTAATGGAAAAAGTCAACACTTTCTAAATAGTGTCTTTGCGTAGATTCCACTTTCATCCAACTTTTGCACCTTAATATTAAAGTATTATATTTTAATCTAGTAAACAACTTTTACATACAGTTCAGTTCAGATTTTTCAAATCCCATGGGATTGAGAACAAAATTTAACTGAAAAATTAAACTACCACAGGGGTGTAAATCTTTCAGATTTAAGCTGATTTTAGCTTCCTCATTCAAATTTATGATTTCAACTCGTTTTTTTTCCAATTATTTGTATAAAATCAAGGAGAGATTCAATACCTGCATGTAAATGCAAGTAACCTCTAACGTTACTGAATATAAAAGGACGCTCTCCTCCAAAGAGGTCTATTAGAGAGTTACTCTAGTTCTGTTAGTAAAGGTTCCAATAAAAATATTATTTCCATATTAATCAAAGTACTTAACAAGACTAAGAGTTTCACATTGTGTTAAGCCTTTTTTTACTAAGCCATTTACAATGTCAATGCATAACATGAACTAAAAAAAATCAGATCTTTATTATGTCACAAGTATAGATTGTAATTTGAGCACAACTTAGTCAAAAAATATAAGGAGACTTATTGCTTCAAAACTTGGTAGTTGAAGTTACAGCCACTTCATGTAACACCATCACACACAGTTTTATCATTTTACCATGATTAATAATAATATCTATGGCAATGATAACAATCATAAAACGAGTCATAATTTTAAATGCTCTTTACTCTTTCTCCACTTCCAACAACGCAAAATGTATCCCAATAAGTTATACTGGATCTTTCCAAATGTGAATCCTATGGGTGTTCAAAGCGTAAAGAAAGCATAATGTATTTCTATTGGCCAAGCATGCCTAGACAAAATGGAAATAATATGGGCGAAGTGGAAAAACCTGTAAGTAAGTGTGATAAATTTTTCATGGTAGAAAAAGCAAAACCTGCGCTTTGTGGCCAAGAAAGTATACTATGAGCCTTAACAACTCTCACAAAATTTTGGAGTTTTCTCCAAGACTCTTGTTTCCAGAACTATTTTTGCATATTCTGCCGCAATATACATTTGAAATCTCCAATTTCAAGTCTTATCATTCAAAACTCTTGCAATTTGAAGTGTTCCTTCACTCATGAAAGATTCAAGTTAACTTTCCACTGTATTGGATGTAAAAAAAAATTTTAGAATGATAGTATGCTGAATCAACAGATGATGTTGATACACAAAACATAACTATAAGAAAATGGAATCTTTTAACAAAGAAACATGAAAAAAGCATACACCATCATTATATAAGCTATATAAAGCCATTTTGTGTTTATTACTGCAAAATCACATACTGCTTAGTTTTTATATCAGTGGCAAACTGGAAGCACTGCTTATCACATAAATGATCACGATTGTGGTTTATGTTTACGATAATTTGCATAATGACCTGACCATATATATTTTCATAAATAGAGCTAATTACTAGTTAATAGCTTGAAGCTACAGATCTATAACTGGAGCTCTGAAACCCCAAAATCAGTTTCTTAAGCACACATTATCTTTAAATTATTTTAACAGAAGACAAGACTTAAACCTCATTGAGTTATAAAATAATGTCAATCTGGTTCAGGGGCTGGAAATAGATTCATAAATAAATCTAAATTGTCTCAATAAAAGTAAAATAAAGTAATAACTGGAATGTTTACCAGATAAGTTTTTTTTTCGTCATGAAAATATATGCCTATGCCCTCTGTAAACAACCTGTATAAACCACTAAAAGTTTTTAGAACAGATTGATTGAAGGATATTTTTCAAGCCCAATTCCAGTGAAAAGGTGCTCTCAGAGCTTGGGTCCCAATGACAATGTACGGCCTGCCACCCAGAGACTAGCGGGCATACCATGACTTAGCCTCAGCCGGTCACATTATACTGACACCAACCCAACCAGTAGGGGCCCGGACTGTGCTCGGCTGAGGCTCGAACCCGCGACCTCTGGGCAAAGGAGCGAGGCCTCTACCAACTGAGCTATCAGTATCTGGGCCCCCTTTTTAGAACAGAAGACATAGAATTTCTGAAAGCCTTTTTGTACACATTTACAAAAAGAAAGGGACTGACCGATTTTAAATAAAGACAAGCCTGCAAAATACAAATTGCAAGTGATAACGTACACATTTTCACAACATCCTAAATTTCATTAAAAATCTATAATACACAATGATCACAACTTGAAAGATGCTTGTGATGTTACTCTCATCTTGTCTAAAAATCACATAATAATGCTTGAGCTTAAATAATTTTTTAGTGTGACTCAGTTTGAAAGCTAAAGCTTAACCCCTTCAAATACATTCTTTGAAAAAAAAAACAACTCAAGTGTAGTTAAAAATGCAACATGAGATTCTTCTAAAATGTTTCAGAAGAAGTCAATGCTGCCAAACAAATTGATTTTACCCACTAACTTTGTCATTAAAGCCACAAAATCTTTCTGTTTGTAATCATAAGTGGGACAATGTCAACTACTTTAGTAATAAAAACAGTAAAGCTCCCAATTTTAATATGGCTGTTTATATAATATAGTGTCTTTGTTTTACCTTTAGTATCTTTTTAAAAAATCAAACAGAAGACTGTTCTATCAACACCGCTAATGTACAAAACACACCAAACAGTACACAACCTCAGGACAGTCATGGTAAGTGCCATCATAAGTTGAAATGACTTTAATAATGCTTCAGATAAAGCCGGAAAATGTAATAGGGTGAGTTGATATTGTACCCTAAAACACAAAATACAAGATGAGATAGAAACAAACTTTGACGTCACCTTTTCAAAAGTCAAAACTGAAAACTTTTCTCTTAGCTGAATATTTTAATAGGATGCTTTATTTTTTAAGGGACACAAGTTTACATTTGAGGAGAGGATAATTTTTGGGTGGCAACCGTAACAGATCAAATACAATAATTGTTAGCACCAGTTGTTCTAATCAGGTTATAACACCCAAAGAGTGATCATTCCATATTTTCTTTAAAAATCAAAAACATAACAAAAGGAAAAAGTTTAGTTGTGTCAATTTACAAAAGGCCCGGGTAACCCAGTAATAAAAACATTAACTAAAATGTATAGAAACTATCTTATCTCTGACAACTGACTACTTTCAGGGATGAAACAAAAAATGCAGGAAAATTTTTAACAACTGGGAAGTATGCCACACGGCACTGTAATCAACAGCTGCTCCTTTATAATTTAATAATTAATAGATTAACTAAAAAAAAGTCAGATAAAACTCTGTGTAAGCCTATCACAAAACGTTACATCTCAAAACAAGCATTTGATACTCTATTGATCTCAACCATGAGATTTTCATGAACATTTTAAAGCTGATTTTCAAAATTTCCTGCCTTTGTTAGCTGAAGAGAACTGTGGAAAAAGGGTTAAAAAAAATCGAAATTCCTGCATATATGTGCCAACTGGCATCCTTGAAAAGTATGTACTTGATATAATCTTAAGTTTTACAGAGCTCATTGACAATTGAGCTTAACACTATAATTTAGATTTGAGCTGAGAGTTTTGTGCATATTGTATTGAAATATTGTTATGTATAGATACGCTAGGACCTAAAGGAATAATCATATCCGCATGTTTTTAGTCAAACATTTTTTTGGCTCACTCAAGTAAAACTGAAAAAGCCAATAAAAACCGTTTTAATAAAATCTTGAAAATGATGGATAAAATTCAAACTAAAGAAACAAAGTTACATAAGTGTTAAAGCATTACAAAGCAAGTTCCTTAATGTAGATTCCAAAACAAAATCTTAATAAATGACAATATCAGGACAATTTTACAATATGAATTTGTATTTTATTGTCCTCTTTGTCATGAAATTGCCCAAAAAAATAAATATTGCACACTAAAATCAACGTTTATTTTCTCTCCAGACAAAACATAGTTTGCTTAAGGGTTAATAAAGAACTATTGACTTTAAATTTTCTAATAAATATCTATACACAGGAATGGGGTAAGTCACAGATCAAAGAAAAATAAATAAAGCTGAGTATAATGTGGAGTAGAAAAATAACCAGATCTATTTTAATTGGAATTGCATTACAGGACTAGAATGTTTAAAAGACCCCCCCCCCCCATAAAACATTTTACAACACCAATGTCTAGCACTTTTCACCTTCTTTGCCTGTCATTAATTTTTTCAAGACCTGCCCATCCCCTTCTGCATCCACTTGATTCTCTATGCTGGAAGCCCCAGATATGCTGACATGATTTTCTCCACAAATTAGACGGCTCTTCTCAGTAGCACATGGTAATGGCTCCTGCTCTTTGATCTCCCAACCCTCTATACAGACAACATTGACCTCCTCTTCCCCTGTTCCTGAGTTGTTATCTTGTTTCCCATCCACACCAGGGCTGTCTAGGCTGTTCAATCTGTTGTGCTTCCCTGGCCTATCTGTTGTGTCAACCTCTCCAACAATTTGACAATCTTCTTGCCTGGGTCTCTGTAACAGCTTCTGAGTTACACTCTCAAGGAGATTTCTTAAGTGTTCACTGGCTTCATCATAGACAGCTGCCTCTTCCTCGTCTTCCTCATCACAATCATTGACCTGATTACCAATGCCACTTGAACCATCAGACATGCCTAAGATATCCATATGAGAATCATCTTCTGATTCTTCAGACTTGTTCCGCAGGATTCTCATAATTTCTGCCTCTCTTTTCTCATAGTCTATGTGAACTTCTTTCTGAGAATGATTGATGGTCTCAGGGAGGACATCACATCCTAATACAGCAAGGTGATCGCCATCTGAGTCGGTACCCCATAATTGGGCTTTAGTGGCAGCATTTTTTCTATCCCTGATGAACGAGTTTAAAGTTGGATCTTGTATATCTGCTCTTTGCCCTGTACTTCTTAAATCTGCACAAAAAGAGAAGAAAAATACAGTAGAAAAAAATTAAATGTTATGTTTTCACAAGCAGAAGACAAAACCAAATGAAATCATCCTGGTAAAAGATTAAAAAAGTATTATTGCTTTAGTTGCTTGTAAAAGATAATTGATAATTCCTAGTACGATACCTGTTCTAATGTAGAATTGGTCTCATGAATTAATTCTAAGGCAATGAATTTTTTTCCCAGTTTAAAAGAAGTCCTTGTTTGAGTTCTTTAGACTCACTGAAATAAGTGACATAAACAGCTTGCTTTGCTAAAATCTTTTTTATGTTGTATTTTTTCAAAGCACTCCACAAATGAATATGCTTTGAAATTTAAGTACAAAATTACGTAAAAAGATGAGGAAAAGAAGCCTAAAAATAAGCAAAAAAAAAACCCAACAAAAACAAAATCCTTTACATTTCAGATTGCTTGAACAACAGACAGATGTATATCACACAATAAAGGAATCCTGCACAGCCTTCCAAAATTACATTTTCTTATCAGGAAACAAGCAAAAGCTTAAAGGCAAAAAAAAAAAAAACCACACACACACAAAAAAAAAAACCAAATAAAACTGTTGATTCTAAAGCCCTTGACCAGCTTTTGTACTTTCATATATAAATCATATCAATTTATCATGATAAGGCAGTAGAGAATAGCCCAGACTGCTGCTCTGGGTACATCTTTGAAAGGTTCCAATTATAAAACAAAATGAAGAGAGGATTTCAGATCATGAAAGTGTACAATACAGAAAGTTTGTTGGTTTTTTTAGAAGGATAAATAAGAGATTAGGGTGGAATGTAATTGAGTATAATTTTGAGTATGACCATGCACTTAGATAACATATAATTATAATCATATCATTATCTACCTCTCTCACATATAAAATGTTATTACTTAATTTATTCCTACGTTATAAGAAAAAATGGAGAATACTGCTTAAGTTTTCTGCTATTTGATAACTTTTTCCTACCCTGCATACAATATTCAGAAGTTTACAGAACTAAAAAAGTTTTAACATTGGCAGGATGAGAGCGAAAAAGCTTTGTGTTTTTTAAAAAGCTCTGCATGCCTGTGCTGAGTGACAATCGTACACAACTTGAAAGGAACAACTCTACTATCATCTTTTTTTTCTCTCATAAAAAATAGGGTAAGCCACCTTTACCAAACAAAAATAAAGTTGAAAGTGAGTACCTATTTTTGAAGTAAATAATGTAATACTTGTTACCATCAAATAAAGTCCTCTTCTTAAGTTGTTGCCATGGGTCAACCAGCACTGGCCTAGCCTCATGCCATTTCACAAGAAGCTTTGTTATTATTCCACCCCCCCCCCCCACACACACACAAAATCGGTTCAGTTCCTCAGAAGTGATTATAGCCTAAATATAAAAGTTGTATGTTGTATAAATTTATTCTCAATCTTGAAGTTGAACCTAAATTGAACATCAAATATGTTTTAAGAAATAGTGTTTTTGTTCAAGACTAATGATACATGTATCACCACAAAAAAAAATGAGACAGTGGAAAGGTGAATGGGAGAGAGAGAGGAGGAGGAGAGGGAGGCATTGGACACCATTCTCTTGAATGAAAAGTGTTATGCTAGAATTGCAATAAGCAGTGAAAGAAGCTATGTGCAATCCACATTCCAATCTGATAGTGTCACCATTCACAAGCATTTTAATTATATTTGTCATATACTCATAATTATTTTCAAAGCAAGTAGTAAGCATGATAAGCTAACCTTCTGATAGGCAATATGCTTCTACAGACATTTCTTTAAAAATATAGAGGTTGGATGTTTTTATATCAGAAACACCAGTCTTTTCAACTAAACAAAAAAAGTCACAGAAGAGGAGGAGCAAATCATGGTGTAAAAATGTACAAATATAAAACTTTAAAGCCAAATTTATTATATTATAAAAAGTTTTTTTTCACAAGACCTTTAAAAACATAAACTATTCGTTTCATCTTTTTTTACAATCCTTTTAAACTGACACATTATTTCAATTTCTAAATATTGATGGTTTTTTTTAAATGTGTATTTTTATTTTAACATTTGGATATCATAGATCCTATCAATAAAGTTTTGGTTCAAAAAATTACTTTCTGAGGATCATTGAAACCATGCTGTGCAAAGGTTATATGCCAAATAGGCTGATATACATATTACTTTGGTTTTGCAAAGATATTAGCATGACTAAAGGATATACCTCATCCACTAGGCTAGAATGGTGCAACTGGCTGCAAAAGAGTACATGAATGATGATGTTAAGGACAAAAAACAGTAAGTAAAAATACTTCTTTTCGTTTGTTGCTACGCTCTTGATGAATTTGACACCAAGTGCCGTAAAAAGATTTAAAGAACAAATAATCAAACCCGTATACAAAGTTTTGTACAACAAAGGGGTATGCAATACATCAGTTTTTTTAAAGGCCAGAGTAAGAAAAAGACAACAAGGACTGAAGAAAAAAAAAGAAGTAGGGCACAGTCACATGAATAATCCATATCTCAATTTTTCAAATTTTTATTTAACCTACTAGCCAACAACTTAAACCAAAAAGTCATTGCTACTGTTCATAAACAGATTTAGGTCACAATCTCAACATGTTCAATAAACAATTTCAAAAGCTGTTCAAATGTGGGTTTAGACTCTAAAATCCACTCTCTTGTTCAATTTAACATAGACGCTTAACTTAAATTAGGATTTGAAAAGTAGAAAAAAAAATATCTCAAGAATATTACCTTAAAATTATATATAAAACTATTATTAAACAGATATTGAATGTACAAACATGGACACATGGTGATAACAAAACCCATGATTAATTTAAAAAAAATAGCCAGTCCTCTACCAAATGTATTTAACCCAGCCCGCAATTTTTAAAAATTTAGACTTACATACACCCCAAGCTAACAACGAGAAGGTATTTAAAAAAAAAAAAAAACTCTGTAGGCTTTTCTAATGAATTGATTTTTGTAAAAATTTTGCTATATCAAAGAATAAAAACAATAAAAAAAAAACCCAAACAAACATGGATACCGTATCTTGAGTGAGTAATTTTAGAATAAATTGACCAATCACCCAACCTGAATTTAATAAAGACAGTATATTTACAAAATCAAATGGCATCCAAACGTTTCGCCTCTAAGCTTTGTCAGCTAAACATTTGGATGCCACTTCGTTTTGTTACTATACTGTCTTGTTACTGATGAAACCTAGAGGCTAAACAATTGGATGCCATTCATTTTGTAAATACATGGTCAAATTAAATATAAGTTGGGTGATCAGTCAATTTATTTTGTTATTACGTTTCTGTCCTTCATCTATGAAACCAATGGAACCTTGCCTTTATTCTGATGTGCCCCAAAAGCGAAGCATTTGTTTCTCTTTTAATTATGCTTGAGTGAGTAATTTGTAATGGTGTTTTGAAATGCTATGTAGAAAAATGTTTTTCATAAAAAAAGGACGTGGGAGGCTTTAATTGAAGAAAAAGTAAGTGCCTTACAACCGTACATTGTCTTGTGGTTTTATTTACCTACTATGACTGAATTTGCCTTATTGGTACACAGTTTTCTAGAAATCTTTTTCTATGGTTACTAACAGATCAGTCTTATAATTAAAAAGTATCAAGCCCTTGGGCATTTATTGGTATTTAATTTTTGCTCCAAATCTATCCCTGTATCTATATTTCAATATATTTCACTTCACACAGACCTACACAAATCTAAATTCACGTGGCATTCAGGTTTACATGATGGCAATTTAAAAATCAAGTTAAGAAATTTTAACAAACACAGATGTAAACACTGCATTTCATCTCACCTGAGAGCCCAGGAGAATCATCAAGAGGTGAGAGGGTCCACTGAGTGCTGCTTTTTCGGGATGGGGGACTTTCATCCACTTTCACCACTTCTTCCTTGGTAGGCAGAAGGTCAAGCTCCTCAAGATCCAAATGACTCAGCTGTGAGAGGTGCATTGTCGCCATTGCTGAACTCTCTCTTGGACCATGAGCAGGGCTTGCTTTATTGCTGGATAATGAAAAAACTTAAAAGAATAAATACCAGACATCTAAAAACTCTATGCATCATAAAAATACCGTTAAGAAACTCCTACATAGACAATTATTATGCCTGTGATCATAAATAACTAGTTTGTGAAATAAGTGAGTGTATTAAACAAGCTATTCACAAAACATAATTAATATCAAGCACTGTCTTTGTCAGCGTTGGGCATGGATACATTTATGCATGTAAGCCTGCCTCAAAATGTCATGGGGCATATTGGACGTGATGCAAGCCAGGCTTTGGGGCTAAATAAAATGTTTCAGAACTAAAATTATGTTGTATAATCTTGCTTGGAATATGTAACGGGCTGAATGCAACATTTTGAAGAGAAACATTTTTTGGAGAACATGATATTTAGAGCACAAAACCATTATGTCATGAGTAATTCGGACACAAAAAAGACACACTTTTTCAGTCATCGGTGATTCTGACAAGATAAAGTGGAAAGTTTGCACTGATGATGCAATTCTTGAGAGTACCTGTAATACTTTGGTCTTAGCATCAACAAATCAACTTCTTTTGGCTATGTATTTTAGAAATAAATGGGACCTTTTCAAAATTGATATGAAATGTTGACAGAGTAAAAGTTGTCTTTTATGTAAACAAATTTTTGTCATATAAATATAGTAACATAAATAAAAAAAGAGTTTGATGACAAAATAGAACAGAATGAAATAGCTACTAACCTGCTTGTCAATGATGACGGAAGAGAGTCGACATCAGAACCAGTTCCCAGCTTTTCAGACCCACTGTGTGAGGGAGATAGTTGGACAGGCACCAATGTCTTGATATCTTCACACTCTGCTTTCAGCTTCTCAAGGTTAGGTAACTGACCTAATATAGAAATACAAGTACAACATCTCATAAATACAAACTTTTTACTTTTACAATTGAAATTGAATGACCTCAAAAAGA
This sequence comes from Elysia marginata, assembly GCA_019649035.1. Taxonomy (NCBI): domain Eukaryota; kingdom Metazoa; phylum Mollusca; class Gastropoda; family Plakobranchidae; genus Elysia; species Elysia marginata. The sequence continues at coordinate 643,654 of BMAT01001684.1, read as the reverse complement.
GCATAAAAATGTTTGACTTATTCCGAGTGCAGTTCTAAAAAAACCAGAACTGATATAATGCATTGATGTATTGGCCTTAAGTTACCAGGCTTGGTGGGCATCAACAGTTTTTGTTAATATTGTTGTGGTTTTTTTTTGCCCTGTGCCGTTCCTAAAATATTTGGACCCAACATAATCATTGCTTGTGATCTTTTTAGTAAAGAGTTTTTAGCCACCATAGTCTTTTATTCTATGACCCCTCAACTCAAAGAGTTTACGAGGGAGGCACTTCCCACATTCCCCAGTCCAGCAAGGACTGACTGTTCACACAGTAATCCAAAAGTGTGTGCAATGTCTCAAGCTATGGCAGCTTTGTTAGTAATATCCTATTTACCCTATCTAGTACTTAAATAAGAAGGCAGGTGAAAAAAGGAGATGGTGGAAGGAGATTTTGTGAGTAATACTAGATACGGAAGAGATAAGTTAGGAAGAAAATAATTGTAAACATAGTTTTAATAGCACCACTTAAGCATATATTTGTAGTGGGATAACATGTGAGGTGACTTTTTAAAAACTGATATCTATCTATGGGTTACTGGGCTTGAAGAACAATACTAGCTAATCCTAGTTATACTATAAAATGGGTTCTTGCTAACTGCTTTGGCAAATTACTATCCCTTCGCTCTTTTCCCAGCATCTCCTTGGGAAACGAGTTTCTTCAGACTTCTTTCATTCCTTGAAACAGATAGATTGTTTGGAATCAGAAGACTATAGAGAGAATGATTGAGAGGAGCCCAAGAATACTATTATTTAGTTTAGTGGTGATTTCTTTGGCACTTTGCTTTCGTTAATATTGGTTGACAAACAAACCATTGATTATCTTTTTAACAAACGAATATTAATTGAATGTAAGGAATCTGGAGCTAAAGGGAAGGGACTAAGAAAAAAAATTAGGTATTTTTCCTACATCTCATAGATTAAAAAAATAGGTTCAAATACTGTTCCTCTAAATATTCAATGAAAATTTTTTAGCAAATGGTTAATAAAAAATTGCACCATCATCTTATTCCCATTCTTTAATGGTAAATTTAATTTAAATTTAATATTTACAGTTGAAAAAAAATGATTTTGTGGCTTGAAAGCTTGCATTAAAAGCTTTTAGGTCTCTTGGGAACATGAACACATCCCTACATTAAAGAATTTCTAAAAAAAGAAAAAATGTTTGCATAGCTTGCGATTCATTAACCCTAAGACCCCAGGTGCCACCTTCACATAGCCCTACACTATTATTTGGTTGAGCTTTGTATCTAAGGCCTAGTAATGCCTTTTTTTAGATGACTAATGAAAATGATGTGACATATAACATTTGTTTATACTTCTAGGCAAATGGCTGCGCCCATAGAATTGAAATTACATGAGTTTTAGTTCAGTTTTCAGGATGAAAAAATTGGTTTCACTACCACAAGCTTTATGTGAAAATCATAAACGCTGTCATATGACAGCTAGTGAAATTTTAGCACATGTTTAGATTCAGGACAAGATGATGAACTGGATTTATGTGGAGATTATCCTGAGAGTGATTTAGAAAGTGAGACAAGCGATGAAGATGATACTAATGAAGATTCTAGACCTAGCTCTAGATCTCAGGAGCCAAGGTGCAGAATGAAATTAGACTCAGGGGAGTAGTTTCATAGGGTTAAAGAGTGCACAAATATCAAAAGGTATAATCAATACAAAAAAAACCCCTCACTTATAGGTAAACTCACCAGAGACACTCCACAAGCCTGATACCTCTAGTGTTTTCAGTTTCTTCTCCAACTCACTTACTCGATTCCCAAGGAGCCTGAGATCATAAAAAAACAAGACAAAGTCATCTCAAATCATCTGTTGTGCAAAGAGTTTGATTTGCTCATTAAAACTATAGCCCCAGCCAAAACAGGTTAAGTAATGCTCTACTGCAAACTAAGCATTCATTGGAACATTTAAAGGTTGACTGATTGTGCTCTACTGCAAGCTACCCATTGATTAAAACATTTAAAAGTTGACTGATTGTGTGAGCTTAAATATAGTGTCATGATTTTAAAAAATGTTTGAAAATGCAAAATATGTGTTCAAAGGAATTTTTTCTAAAGGTTATTTAGTACATAGAAGTTAATAGAGTTACCATCCAAAGAAACGTTGTAAAATCCCATACAGGCCTTACTTGTTTGTTTTTCTCTGGTGGGAGAGTGCCAAGTTTTTGTCATTGATTGTGTCAAGCAATGCCCCACATAGACCCTGGAGGTCAGCCAGAGCTTGAGGGGATACACTTATTGGAGATTTGTTTTGAAGAATGTCTTGCACTGCCACAGAAACGCAAGGATGAATAAATAACTACCTTCAATAAACATGTTTTAACATAAAGTAAGCTTTGTTGTTTTGTTTAGATAAAAAAAAATTTTAAAAAATGTAAGTGAAGACTAAAATCATGTTAGTCCAGCTTGCAAAAACTTTTGAATCCTCCTAAGCACAAATTTTAGGAACTTTCAAACTTATTTCCGTTCAAACAAAAATTATGGTTAAGCCGCAATTATTTATAGAAGACAAAGGTCCATTTTTAAGTAAAAAAAAATATGATGGTTTAACAGGTTTTCACTTTCAGGTGTTGACTTTAAAATGACCCGTCACCTAAGGACAACTTCTCCTTTACAAAATATAGGAAAAATATAACGGTTAAAAATAAAACATTCTAGCTTTTGCCACCATATCAATTGATATTCAAATGGAATGATCTCTTTAGATGACATTATGCACAAAGCTCCACAATATAAATTACCGTAATAACTTACTCAAAAAATCATTTTAATTTTTCTAAATCAAATAAATTCAGAACTTACCTTGCTTCTGTGTGATAACCAAACCTCCACTGCGGCTCTGACCAAGCTTTAACATGCCCCGCATTTTTTTCTTCTCTAAAATACTCTGCAAAGAAAGGTCCCAGTAAAAGTTCATTTCTAATTTCAGAAAAATTAGTCTCACATGACTGAAAAAAAAAGAAATATTCTTTAAATGTGGAAATTTTTTCCCATTGTGCATATAAATGACACTTTGTTGGAGAACACAACCCAATGGGCCATGTTGGTAAACACAAACCAGCCAGCCATCTAATGCGGGCAGAACAGCCCAAAACTTATAAATCATGACAAAATTTAGGTAAATATGACAAAAATTGCACTCCTGATGTACAGCAGCAGTCTACAAATTCAGTTTTTTTTACCCTAAAACCTATAACATAAAGATTAGATATTTAGAACTTACTTTGTATTTTGAGACAGTTGCAATAGCCATACTTTTTTCTTCCTCCATTTGTTTCAACCTCTCTTGCAAAAATCTAAAAAGGAAAATACGTTGCATTAACTTTATCATCCTAATCTACCATATATGTTTTCATCAAAAAGGGCACTAAAGATAAAAGTAATAAAAATTAGTTATACATATACCAGAGCTGAACAACAAAAAACTTGTTAACTATTCAATTACCATAATTTCAAAACATTAAGCATGATTTGTGCAACTTTTTTGATTGATAATACTACCATACATTATATAAATAATATTGTTTAAGATCTTCTGCACAACAACAACTATTTGTTATAGACTTGATGTCATAAATGGGTCAACCAATATAAATGCAACAAGCATTTCAATCATGGCAGCAAAATGCTTTACCAAAGCTGATTAGCAAGCAAGTAAATATAAAGGATTTGTTAGTTGAGGGAGAATTTATTAGCTACGCAGCTAAGAAATTGTTTAACTGAATGAAGCAGTTCAAAACTCTAAGTTTGCTAAACCCCACCATTAGAGACAATGTGTTATTGGCCTGCTCAGGAGGACAAAGCCCAAAGGAGGAAGAAGAAGAAAA
>BMAT01001684.1:628056-639447 GCA_019649035.1 Elysia marginata | reverse complement strand
AGAGAGAGGACAAAAAAAAAGAAATTTGTAAGTCTCAAATTAAACCTAGATCGGCAAAAGAAAAAAAAAAGAAGGAATTTGTTGGGCCTACATTATACCTAGATCAGGAGAGAGAAAAGAAGATGCAACTTGTAACTATGTAAGGCTTTCCTAGATAAGGATAGAGAAAAGAAGAGGAAGAATAAGCACATCAGCAACAACTGAGGCGGCCATTATCACCAACAATGCTAACTCATGTGCATGCTCCATCATCCATGGCCTAAAGGCAAGTTGCAATTTACTTTGTTGTCAATCATAGACAAAAACCGTTCAACAAATAAATAACGAAGGCCCCACCAATCTTGGGCGGCATTCAAAAGAACAAATTGACATGAGGACGATCTTTGTCGCCGAGATTCTGTTTACTGTCTTACATTTGGTTCTGTGAAAAATCGGGTGGGGGGGTGGGGGTAAACAACTACAGGCCTAAGGCTCTGTTTTGAGTTGCGTTAAATTATCTTGAAAACGCAGCTTAATTATTTTAATTATCTACTTTGGAAGCTTAATTATAAGTGTTTGGTTTATCTGAATCAGAGGGTTGGCTCCCATCAGCAAATTGTTGGAGGGTTTTTCTGCCTGCGGCAATTGTCAGATTTCCAACAATTGTCGACAAAATTGCAGGTCTATGTAATGAATCAGTTATGCTATCCTTGCTTAGCTTACTTTTTAAATTCACAGAACCTTAGGAAATCAAGCCATGAAATTAGTGCAGATCAAATAAAAAAAAGTCACACTCAGAGTTTGAGTTGGACAGGATGAAACCTGGTACCTTTACCTTAAACATGATTGTCCAATCTCCTACCGATTTAGATCAACACCTGCAATTTTACCAGAGTTATACACTTTCTGTTTCTTGTGTTCATATGGGAACTTAACTAAACTGGTGTCAACTGACTTACTTGTTTTCCATGTTTAGGGCATCAATATCAACAATACGTTTATCATCTCCACCTAAGATGTAGTTTAGCTCTGTGTTCAGCCGTTCATGCTTTGTTCTGTAGGCATCTCTCTCTGTCTCTAGATCTTCTTTCTCATCTAAGACTTGCTGCAGATCACGCTGCCTCTGCACAATCTAGTTACAAAAATAGCATACATGGCTCTACAGTTCAGTTTCTAATCACATAAAGAAAATCTAAGCATTAGGTCTTTTATCACTTAAATGTCTGGAAGCAATTTACAAAGACCTAGGTAAAGCAAACATCTAAGAAAAGACCATTGCTTAGAAAATAGCTCTGAAACTTTAATTGGGTTTTAGTAAAATGTTTCCAGGTGTATAAGTTTAGCCCCTGAGTTCTTGTTTTTTTATGTGAGCTTTCTATCATCTTCTCGGTCTCTATGTCGACTTCAAATAGTGACCCCCGTCTAATGGATGAAGCTGTTGGTTTTTTCCAGTTCTTCAATGGTGCCCCAGAGTTTGGTATGCAAGTCTGTTGAGGTGCCCCAAACTGCCTGTCTGAGCATTCTGTAATTCTGGCAGTCTTGTAGAACATTTTCTACTGTTTCAGCAGCTTCTCCACAGGAGCAAAGGTCAGTGTGGCCAATCTCATATGTTTTGTACAGGTGAGCCTTCAGTTTGTTGTGGCCAGTCCGAATACGGAATAAAGTTGTCTGACCCTTTCTATCCATCTGATGTAGGCCATCTTGTCTGTGGTGGTGCAAGTGTCTGGTTTTCCTTTTTTTATTTCATTGAGCTTTCTATCAATATTGCTTTTAGTTAAGAAAAGAACTTAAATCAGCCTCTATGGATCAATTCTAATTAACATAAACAGTCTGTGAAGCCAGCTTATGATTATGCTTGCTTTCAATAATTAAGAATTGATTACACATTTTATTGACAAAGTTATAACAAAGGTAAAAAAAATTGACATCTTCACACAGACAAGACAACTCTTGTATTTATTTCCAGTATTTACAAAATTATTAACGCTTCTTGATTTTACAATTGATTTTTTCTTGATTTTTACAAGTAATATTTTCCAGTACATTATAAAGACTAAATACAAAAAAAGTAATTTTTTTTCAAACCAAGCATAGGCAGAAAAAGATTGCAAGAGTTAGATTCAGTAACTGAATTATTCCAAAGTACTGAAGCTCTCTGTTTTGGAGATCAACTGCATATTTTTTGCATTTTATGAAGAAAAAGAAATATTAAAGACATTCTTTCAGGGGTGCTAATAGGTTTTGAAAAATAAAAATCTGAAAATGGGCCTAGTGTATAGTATTAAAAAAACGGTAGGACACATGTTGAGCAATGAACAATAAATGGATGAAAAAAAACTGAAATAACCTGAAATTTGGTGGCCCTATTCTTTACTCTATTTCAGCTTTGACATTTTCTTTTTATCAATGATTCTTTCACATCAGAGCAATTTCAATTTACTACTTGTGAGGGCTCAGGCTAAGAAGCAGAGCACACTTTAAAAATTAAAATTCAAGTTATGATTTCCACAATAATTGCAATGATTCCTACTCATTTTGTTGTTTTATTTCATCTTAACCTGAGATATGTTAGTTCTTAGGTAGAAAGGTTTTGCAAGTTTAACTTAGTTTTTGCCTGGACCTAAACATTTAAGAATATGAAAGTATAAGCTAGTTAGTGATTCAGCATTCTAACATGATATACACTATCCTTTTGCCATTTGAGAATATCAAAGTATGAGCTAGTTAGTGTTTGAACATTCTAAAATGTTATACGCTATCCTTTTGCCATTTTACCTATATGAAACTAAACTGCTGATAAACTGATTAAGGTCAAGCTAACAAAAACTGAAACCTACTAACCTATGTTTTACACTACTGATAAACAAAAAACAGCTATTGTAAACAATTAAAAAACTTATCAGACCAGAAAATCGCAGATACCTCCTCTCTGCTAGCTTCAAGCTCCTTTACCAAAGCCTCTCGCTCATGAGCTGGGAAGTGTCTGGTGTTGAGGCCTTCATCAGTTGTACCAACTCTTGACCTAGCTATTTGTTCACGCAGCAGCTGTAATGAAAAATAAAAAGTAAGTGAAATGTAATGCAAAAATTTAATTGACAATTAACAACAGCCTTAAGTTTGCAAGTAAATTTGAAAAAAAAAATAAACAAAGAAGTAAACAGAGCAATCCTGTCCCAAATAAGTTTTGTTGACTGCAAAAAATCATTTTTATGAAGCCAGAACAATTTCTTTAAAAACAAAATTGATTTAGACCTGTCTCAAAAAAAATTTTTTTGGTCTGTCCATTATTTTTAATCCAAACATTATTGGTTTAAAAAGCCTTACAGTATATGCTCCTTAATCCAGTTTTGACATTCACTTTGTCTTTTCTCTAAGGTTATTACAACAAATGAAACATTTTTAACAAATAAGTTTCAAACTATTAAAGGGTTAAAATTTTTATCTCATAATATTAATAAACAGCCTTTCTTTATTCAAAATGTATTTACACACTAACAAGTATTTTCTGCATTTCAAAATTAGGGTTTTATAGTATATATAAAATAATGTCAAGTAAAGTTGAAGTTCTCACTTCTAAGGTACTGGTTTTATTTGCTTGTGAGCATAAAAATTAAACTCTAACCAAAAAGCCTGGACAGAGACAAAGTCCTTACGGGTGGGTTTGTCTCAGCCTCTCATGTTCAATGTAGACCATATAAAATACAATTCTGCATTTATGAAATGTAGACACAGTAAAAATAAAGATTTTTAACCCTATGTTGGCTTTTTCAATGGAGAAGTTATATGAGAGCAAAGCTCTATAGCATGTTTGTAGAATTTAAAGAGAATAGCTTTTCTGTATATACTACCTTCACAATGTGTATTTGGAATGACAACACTGCTTGAAAAGGCTCTCAGATTTTACAGCATAACAGTTGTGAACTAAAGTTTGTGCACATTGTAAGAGAACTTTGTAATTGTTTTTAGCATGATTTTAAGCAACACAATAGATATATAATAAAAAACATAAAATATCAATTTCTCTAAATAAACAATATTTTTTTATTCACTAAATGGTGCTGCCTCTGTTAATTTTGTACAAAAATAATAGTTTTGAAAACAATTTCTTTTACTGAAAAAAAAAAAGCAGAAGCCTATTGAGTTTGTAGAATTTAAAGAGAATTTATTTTCTGCATATACCACTTTCACAATTTGTATTTGGAATGACTAGACAAACAGCCAAAAATACCTTGATATCTCCTTCAGCATCATGCAACTTCTGTTTCAGGTCATCCACTTGGAACTTAAGAGCTTTATTTGATTCTTTTGTATCAAACAGGATTCGAGCAATGCTCTGTAATTGAATACAAATAACTGTCATAGAAACTTGTAAAAGCAAAATTTAGTATGCAGTTAACTACATCTTCAATAAATGGATGCCATTATCCCATATGGTCATCTCAACAATACAAATTGTGCACAAAGCTAAAATTCAGGGATGCAAGCAGCTCATGAGAAAAAAGCAGGAAATTTTTTTATGAACGTTTCCGAGCGCGCGCTATTCTGATTACTAAAGCCAGCCTTTCAGTTTCAGTGTCTAGCAAAAACGATTTTGCCACCAGTTTGATAAGAAACTCTCCTTTTACACAGCAAACATCATGCAACACCATCCTTGTCCGAAATTTTTCCTGCTATAACTAGAATAAAAGTCTCCATTGATGTCTTTCTCCTTCATTAATTCTTTGAAATAGAAACACAATGTGATGTTGTAGATTTCCGATCCAAGAACTTAATTTGGGCTAGATCTAGACTTGGAATGGCCACCATGATCATAATCTAGATCTAGATTGTTAGCAAATGTTACTAGAGTCTAGATCTAGATTTTCTAGTGTAAGCCAGAAAGGCTACGTCAGTTAATGACTAGCTACACTGTTTCTCTATGTCTAATCTAGATCTATAGAGAGATAAAATAGATCTAATCTAGATTTGAAGAGTAAGACTACTAGATCTAAGAGTTTAAGCATCTAGATAGCCTGGCACTAGCTTGAAAATTAAACAGATCTAGAAAGGTCTGCGATATGAAATATCACTGAACAAGATCGCTCTTGGTTAAAAAGACGAGGTGCACAAGATTGCTCGGGACTAGATCTAGATGTAATGTAAGAAAGGATTATAAAGGACTCTTGATGTTTTGAACAGTCATAGAACCATGTGTTCGTATTATTGTAAGATCACTTTATTTACGACTAGATCTAGGCCTAGAACTACACGGAGTGTACAAAAGATAAACAAGAAAAATTATCGGTAGCATACTTTCACTTTTACTTTTACGCCCATTGGCCACTGTGTGGACAGTTTCGAACTCATCACGAAAAAGAAATCGGGCGATGAGGTTACATACAAAATATAAACGGATATCGACTAATGGATAAACAAAAAGAAATAATCGGTATCGCCATAGAATCGGAAAAAGGTTTGTAATTCGCTTCCGATTTTCCGGTCGTCGTTTCTGGGTTTTAGTTCTTACTTTAATAAGTTTATAATTTTTCCGACTTTTTTGTTGCTGATTGTCTGGTTGAAGCAGGAATACGAAAATCGGAAAAATCGGGGGAGACGAAAAAATCGGAATTCCGATTAAAATCGGAAAACTTGCATCCCTGTAAAATTAGATATATAGAGGTTGTATTCTCTGAACCCTACTCTATCGATTAGAATGATCGTGCATGACAGAAAATGACCTGACTAAATTATCATCCTTCCACACAAAAAGCCTTAGAAAAATTGCTAGGATCTTTTGGCCTCAAATAAAATCAAAACAAGACCTTCTTGACCATTGCCAGAAGGAGAGCATAGAAAATATTGTAAAGAAAAGATGGAGATGGATAGGCCATGTACTGCGCAAAGACCAGAATGATATCCTTAGAGTTGCAGTCCCGTGGAATCCAGGGCGACACAGGAAACGTTGACGCCCCAAGATCACTTGGAGAAGGACAGTGGAAGTAGAGGCAGCAACCATTGGACAGTCATGGGGCACCCTGAGGATGCTGGCACAGGACTGCGTCCGATGGAGGGAACTTGTTGCTGCCCTAGTTGCCAATGGCATGAAGGGCAGTAAGTAAGTAATTATTCAGTTAATTTAAATTTTCAATAAATCAATGTCATTATTCAGACTATGTTAGATCCTAGACTTTGGGTCAAATAATTACCTTGGGATCACAAAATAAAAACATCAACCTAAGAAAAAAAAACCCAACTCATTAAAGGGATAACTTACCTGAGAATGGATATCTGTATATGTTTTGGGATCAATTTCCATATGGGATGGATAAACAGGTGTCTGAAAATTACATGTAAGATAATTACATCATATTGCTCTACCAGATCAAAACTTGGTTCAATTTTTTCCAATTAATTAAAAAAGCATAATTTTCCACTGTAGTAATTTTAAAGTAAAAAAAAATGGATGAAAGAAAAATGACCAAGATTGTGAGAAGAAGATATCTAGGTATAGTCTTAGTGGCTAACTGCATATTAAGCATTTGAGAAATAGACAAGTTAAATTTCATTTTTCTTTCATATAGTAGGCACTTGTAGGCCATAAAATGCATTTGAAGAGTGCAATGGGAAAAAGATCTCCTAGCTTCAAAACAAGAACTAGTTATCTAAGTTGATCATTAAGTGAACTTACATCTCCTGTCAGTTGGCGTTTCACCATCTGATAGCGATCCCTTAGCTGCTCTGCCATCAATTTGAACTGATCCCTCTCACTTCTGCATTGGTCAAGTTCTCTGCTTAAGATAAGCAAAGCCTCACACTTACTTTCCAGCTTGCGTTTACAAATTTGGTACTGAAAAACATAATGAAAAATATTTCAGTTTACTTTTCAGAATGCACTGGCACTTAATTACTTATGTGAAGGTTTTAGAAGATAATCTTTTTAAGCCTTCAGATAAAATAAATATTTCATCTCACTCCATTGAAAAAAAACTTCATTCTGTTGACAGGTAAACTTGAGATTTAGCTGCATGCTCATGATTTGACTGATATTTATTTAATGGTATTGCTTGCAGTAGCTTGCAATTTCTTTCGGTAGGGGCAGTGTCCATATTGGGCGGGTTGCCTTGGCAATTGCACCTTCTTGTGGTGTCCTCTGCCTGACGCAGTGAATTGAGGACCAGTTCCCAAAAATGTTCTGGCTGCTCTTCTCTTCATTAGTCCCCTGCTTACCAGGACTTCTTAAAATAAACAAGGATTGCCTGTCAGCTGGTCTTGCAGGGAAGTCGATCTATCCCTCTCCGCCACATCCCGGGACCAGGTATGAAGGGACCGCGGTGGTTGAAAGAGCTGACCGACTCTCCCCGCCACTCACATAGTTTAGCTGGCAAAGCCGTTGCCCGGGGGATGGCGGTGCTATAAATGCACACACGTGGAGCCATATGTGAGCTAGGTAATGAGTGTGGAGCGTTACTCCATTCCAGACCCGACCCAATGTATTTTCACATTGCAAAGTACATCATGTTAAAAAACACATCTAATATAAAGCGAAACGACGTGAAGGGGTGGTCTGCTTCAAGCAGGTCAGTCTCGTCCGGTAGGGGTCGTCATATGCCACAGGTGATTCCCAACTGTCAGCAAGCGACTGCGTGAAAACTAAGACAGATTATTCGTGTGGGAACCTGGAACATCATTCAGGTATATGCGCCAACATCTACCAGTAGTGAGGAAGAGATAGAAACATTTTATGAGGAATTAGAGAAGGCGATGTTTGAGTGCACAAGTCAGGACCCCTAAATCATAATGGGTGATTTCAACGTGAAAGTGGGACAACATGGAAATGAAAAGGCAGTAGCCAAACATGGACTTGGTATCAGAAACGAGCAAGGTGAACAACTAGTAACACGGTGCGATGAACACAACCTCATAATTGGTAACACATGTTTTGAACAACCAGCCAGGAGGAAATGGACATGGAAACAACCAGGAGATAATGCAAGGAACCAAATAGACTTTATCCTAGTTAAAGAGCGTTTTAGAAATGCACTGCTTTCAGCAAAGAGCTACCCTGGAGCTGACTGCTACTCTGATCATATACCTGTGATAGCAAAGCTTAGGCTTAAACTTAAATACGTAAAGAGAAGACCTAGAAACATCAAGCTGAAGTTAGCATTGTTGAAATCAGACCTATCTCTATGTCAAAGATATTCTGTACACGTCAGAAATAAATTCCAACTACTGGGCGAACTAGAAGAACCTGAAGAACAATGGCATCAACTCAAAACAGCTATCACTTAAGCAGCAACAGAGGAGATTCCACCAACAGAGCATAGAGCGAGGCAGAGATGGATGACAAATGAAATTCTAGAAATGATGGACAAAAGAAGACAAGCAAAAAATGACAAAGACATGTACGAAACCTTGCATAAGCAAATAAGGAAGAAATGCGATGAAGCTTAAGAAAAGTGGCTCAACAAAAAATGCAAGAATATGGATCTTTGTAGTAAAACAAAGCCTCACATGATATACAAAAATACAGAGGAGATAGTAGGTAGGAAGACGTGTTCATCTACAGGCTGCTTGAAAGCAAAGAATGGTAACATTATAATGGAGAAAGATAAGATACTGGAAATACATACACGAGCTCTTTGACGACAACAGAAAGCACGATCATAACGTAATGAAAAGAAACTTTGCAGGTCCGCCCAGTATGAAAGATGAGGTCCGTGCTGCAATAAGGAAAATGAAAGCAGGTAAAGCAACAGGTCCAGATGGAGTGGCGGTGGAAATGATAGAGGCTTTGGAAGAATAAGGGGTCTATAAGCTGACATCCCTTCTGAACAAAATATACGATACAGGGGAAATACCAACAGACATCTCCAGATCAGTCTTCATTACACTTCCAAAGAAGCCAGGAGCCACAGAATGCGAACTCCATCGTACGATAAGTTTAATGAGCCACGTGACAAAAATTCTTCTGAGAGTTGTCATGATGAGGATTAGAAGTAAAATCAAACCAGAGATAGCGGATGAACAGTATGGTTTTGTAGAAGGAAAGGGAACAACAAACACAATATATACATTGCGCACGTTGATACAGAGAGCAATAGAAGTGCAAAAAGATGTTTACCTTTGCTTTATAGACTACACAAAGGCATTTGACAGGGTGAAACATGATGAAATTATGAAAGAATAAACACAGATAAAGATAGATGGAAAAGACCTCAGAGTTATCAAAAATATATATTGGGAACAAACGGCAGCAATGGGAGTTGAAGGAAAAACCAGCACATACCAGAAAATAAAAAGAGGAGTCCGGCAAGGTTGCGTCCTTTCTCCTGACCTGTTCTCACTCTACAGCGAGTTCATCATGCAAAATATAGAAGGACTGAGAGGGATTCACATAGGAGGACACATCATTAACAACTTGAGATATGCCGATGACATTGTCCTTATTGCAGAAAACACAAAAGACTTACAACGTCTCCTTGATATTGTCAGAGAAGAAAGTCAAAGAGAAGGCTTGAATTAAACAGCAAAAAGACCGAAATCATGGTAGTCAGCCACAAAGAAACACCCCCAAACATCAACATTATGACACCAAACTCCAACAACGAGACCAGTTTAAATATTTAGGAGCCCTTATTTCAAGCGATGGCAGAGACACCACAGAAATCTCATCAAGAACGGATGAAAAACATCTTGACAAACCCACACATGTCGATCGAAACAAGAGAAGAGTCCTTTAATGCTACATCGAACCCATATTGATGTATGGATGCGAGACCTGGATAATATCAAAACAAACGCAAGGCAGGTTAGAGGCGATGGAAATGTGGTTCCTACGAAGAAGGATGAGAATACCATGGACTGCAAAAAAACCAAACGATACAGTTTTAAGTGAAACAAAGACCAAAAGAGCACTAATAAATAAAATAAGAAAACGAAAAGCTACCTTTTTCGGCCATATGATAAGAAGAGAAAGACAGGAACACCTTGTGATGACTGGAATGTTTATGGGGAGGCGTGGTAGAGGAAGACTATGTGAGAAAACGACTGACGGGCTGGCGTCTTGGCTTGGAGTGGACTCTACGGTAGAAATGATCAAAATGACAAGAAAGCATGATGTGTGGAGGGGCATGATCGCCAACTCCATGCGGCACGGCACTGGATGATGATGATGATTGCTTGCAGTTACAACCACCAGGAGTTGATATGAGTTGTCTACCATAACCAAAAAGACTTGAACATTTATATCTTTTTAAGTTCAGATGAACATGATAATGTTCGATATTTATAAGCTCCAGATTCTTCGTTATACCCTTGTTTCCTTTTCAATCACATCAAACTGGTAAATACCTGCAAAAAGATATAGTTTTAATTTAAAGCTCATTAGTTTCCTTACAAATTTTCAATAACAAATGTTAAGTGTCAGTTCAGGAACTTCAGTACCTGATTAAAAAACCTTAAGAATAGAAAAAGATTTCTAGGTTTATCCTTCATTTACTTTTCCTAATTGCAGCATATATGGGCTTGGAAATTTGAAAGTTTGGAGCCGAAAGCTGCCATGAAAACTATAAAACTGGATTATAATGAATTGATTTTAAAGTAATTTTTTTTGCTGGTAACAATAGAGTATTTATAAACTTAAAGCAGTATAGTAAAACTAGATCTAGGGGTACTGCTTTTTCTCAATAACCCTCAAGAACCTCCGAAAACCCTCATGAACCCCGCACATCTTAACATAATCTTAGTAAAATATGTAGAAAAAACATTTGAAAACCATCGATTTCATTTTTTGTAGCCAAAAGTCTAGATCTAGGCCTAGTTTCTAACTGTAAAGGTGGTGATGGCATCAATACAGTGTCTGCTGGGTAGACTAGAAGTTAGATCTGTGAGTTAAGTAATGACAAGCAATTGCAATATTCAGATCGGTATTTAAAATCAGTTGTATTACACCTTGAAATATTACAATGTTTGTAGCCTACAATTGCTAAAATATTTTATTAACCAAGTTATATCACATCTACTAACATGTGGACCTGTGTATTGGTTATAACTTTGGTACCGCCACCGTTCTTTATATATATATATGGCAAACCCTAACCACAACACTGCACTAAAACTTAGAAGTGTGGCAGTCCCAAACAAAAATTAACCTTCAATTTTCAAATACATGAAAGTGATGTTTTGGTATGTAGGACCTAGGCCTAGTTTTCTCAAGTTTTACTTAATTTACGTACATATATGTGTGTTTTCGTGGGTTTTCAAGGGTTCTTGAGGTTTTTGAGGGTTCTCGAGAAAAATCTCTAGAAGACTGCTAGATCTAGATCTAGATATATAGTCTTACAAATTATATAGAAAAAAAAACAGGACTAGATCTAGTACTAGTAGTAGGTATCATAGGTAAAAATTTCAAACCCATTAAAATACATTTAA
>BMAT01001684.1:613107-625571 GCA_019649035.1 Elysia marginata | reverse complement strand
ACACTTTTTCATACGCCCGATCAGGCTTTCTGTGATACCTACTAGTAGCATATCTTTTCAAGCCTTCACACAAGATAAATTCAAATTAGTCTCACTACATTGAAATAAAAAAAAGATATGGTTTGGCAGGTGTATGATTGGTGGCAATAGTCATAGATGTAGTATAAATACTTTTATACTATTACTAGATCTAGTCTAGCTCTAGTATAGATCATTAGATGGTAAAAAAACAAGTCAAATGACAGCTATATCTGAACTACTATCATTCATAGCAATTAGCATAACTCTTGATATAGATCTAGATCATGATTTAGAAATCTTTACCTAGCTAGATCAGTCTAGGGGTACGACCTGTAGATTAGGCAGCCTAGAAATCTAGACCTAGATTCTAGATTCTACTAGATCTAGATTACATACCTCAGTGTTTAGTGTTTCAAATTTCGTAGCCATGGTTTGATGCTTTGGCCTTTGACTAGATCTAGACATTGCAGCAAACCTACACCACAAAAAATTTACAGTGTTTAAATGGATCTACACAATTGCGATTCTTAATTCTAATTTAATATATACGGTTTCCAAGGTTTAAATCGACCCAGATTACATCTACGGGCAATAGATGCACAGCTTCGTCCACTACGGCCATTTCTTGAAGCCAACGTCCACTCGATATTTCCGGTGCGCTGCTTTGACTCTACAGGGAAAAGAGTTACATTTGGGAGAGAGTTAAAAATAGATTAGAGGGACAGCTACAGTCACGTGATTAGACCCACACAGGCCTTCCCTGTGGGCCTTCCCTGTGGGCCTTCCCCAAGAACTTTAGAACACAAGTCCTTAGCCTTCCCGTGTTGTTCCTACTGGGTCGGTAGCACTCGGTACGTCGACGAATAGATCTGTCCTATACAATAGTATACATGTGTGCGTTGCACCGGGTCCGTTGTTTCGGTTTGTAAACACCGGCTAAATAAAACTCGATAGATTTCCCCCCACGTACAATTTGCATTCATAACAGCTGCAGTCTAATCTATCTTCTATAAATGTTCTGCTTTATTTTCATCTCACATTTTTATCGTCATTAGGCCAATTTGTTATAGATGTAGTAATAATGATCATTATTAAAATGACAGCTTCTGCTGCTGCTGCTGCTGCTGCTACTACTACTACTACTACTACTACTACTACTACTACTACTTCTACTACTAATTGATTTAAATATTATAAAGGTATGAAATTAGCAGTGGAGAGAAAAGGCTTTTTAGTGGAAATGCCCGAAATGTCTGCCCTTTGTATGATTCGAACCTTCGACTTATAGATGCTTCGGTACCCATCGCCTTGCCACTTAGAGATACATAGCTTATACCATTTCGCCACTACGCTCCTTAAATACTACCAGGCCTACTACTAAGCTTACTAGGTGTCTACTACTACTATTAGGTGTCGTCTACTTCTACTGTTACTACAACTACTACAACTACTACTACTACTACTACTACTACTACTACTACTTCCACTGCTGCTGCTGCTACTACTGCTGCTACTACTACTACTGCTCGGCTCCAAAAGTGTCAGAGAAGTTTGCTTGACGAAGTCACTGAAAATGGCAAGTTTGTGTTTAAATGTCTGTTCTCGATGAGATAGTCTGGATTCAAGGCTAAATTGATGCCCAGGTCTTTCCATCGCTTCTCTGAACTTGCTGCTAGGATATTGATCTTTTAAAGATTAGCGCCGATGGGCTGTGGTAGTTCTCGTCTTGATTCTCAACTTGAATTTTCTCAGCACTGTGGTTTTGAATCAGCCTTTAGTTTTCGACGTCTTGCCTGTCAGATCAGTGCACCGCTATTAAAACAAAGTATTCAGACATCATATCTTAGTTCTATCGTTTTTCCCTCCTTCGCTTAACATGGATGGTTAATTTCTAAACAGTAAACAAGCATGCTGTGTTCTCAAGTTCCGGTTAGCACCAAGTTATCATTCTCTCCCCCTTTCAGTGGAAAGAAGCAGCGCTGAAACCTTAGTTTGCTATGAAAATAAAGGGGTGGGCCGGGCCTTCACTGCCAAATTACTGCGCAACCAAAAGCCATCGCTGAACTTGCTGAAGTACAGAACCCGAGGTAAATAATGACCGGAGCGAATGGTTTCGCTCACTTTGCACCGGCTCTGTGGCCTAGCGGTACGACACCCGCTCAGAGATCGGGAGATGCGTGGTTCGATCCCCGGCCGACTCAAACCAAGGACTTTAAAATTGGTATTAGCAGCTGATCCGCCTAGTGTCTGGCATTATGGATGATACCATTAGTGTTAAGGCTGGTCGGCCCGGTGTCATAAATGTGTCTGGATGTGGTAAACTCTAGCGCTCCTTACATCACAGTGTGGCAGCACGCTTTCAATTGTCCCCAGCGCCGTCTCTGATATAACCTCGAAGTTGACTGGGAAGTTAAAATTCAAACAACCGACCAATCGCTCACTTAGCTTTTAAAGTCTCTTACCGAAAGAAAAAGTTAAAAGTGGTACACCGGGTACCAAATAAAATGCGGGTAAAACAAACGTTTCTGCTGTAGTAAGATACTCAACGGGAAGTCTTCAGAGAGAGTTAGTGTTTTGATCCTTAACCACTTATAGTCTAAGGTGGCCCGTTTACATCTAGGCCATGGCTCCGAAATGCATCCATGCTGCCTTTTTTTCATGCTGGCCTGCTTTTGGAATCGAATGTAAGACTAGGAAGTATGGCTTAGGTCTACAAAATCCTGTTTTTAACCCATTTAGCGAACTGGATAAAAAATCTCTTTTTATTTTCAATTTAGCAAATTTAGGCTTACATTATTTTCTTGCCATTCATTGAAAAAACCTATAAATTGTAGATTGTTGACTTCTAGCTGGATCTCGGCTGGTGTACTCCTGGCCTTTGGTCAAATGAAGGTATTCCCCGTTTTCTAAGTTTGGAGTTGTTCCATTCTGCTTTCATAACCAGCCAATAGTTCCAATGTGATGAATTGTATTAAAACTGAACAGATTACGACGTCAGACCTAAATTATCCTCCTGAAAGCACCAGTGTGCTCATGCCATTCCGGAAAATCTGCTCAAATTACCCAATCATCATATCTATCCAACAAACCATTTCTTTGAAAACTTGCAGTTGACGATTAAAGCTACCCACCATTGCCGTTTCCTCAACATGTTTAACTTAAGGATTTAGGTAGATGTTATATTTAACTGGGATGGCCCATGAAAATTTATTTTGATACTTTCTTCTTGGCTAATATTATTACGCTATTTGGAGTGTAATGTTATCATTGCGGTAATTTGGAATGCGGAGGAGGGGATTAGGGGGGGGGGGTTCTTTTTAAACTGACATTCTCTCACTTTTTCTGTTGCTTTTTCATAGCCTATTTATCCTTAAGATTGCCCTCCAACATAACTTCACAGTCATCTAATCTACATGATGACCTGTTCTTGAGAATTGCTTCCCACATCCTGAAAGTTGAAAGCAATATCCCATTCAAACAGACAGGCTTTAGATGCTTTTCTTGTCTGCTGCAAAACATTCAAGTTTATATCATTAAGATATTTTCTTGTCAAAACTGCTCCATCATTACCTATTTCAACAGTGATTACACTATCAAGCAAGAGGCATTTTTATATTGCGTGGTTTAAAAAAAATATTCTGATGATTACTTTAAACGCTTTGCAAGCCAAAGATGAGATCTCTATCTTATTTAATAGATTTAATTCACCATGGGGAACAAACACAGCTTTATCAACAAAGATGTCTCTTACTGGTGTCGAGGAGGAGGACGGGGAGGAGGAGAAGGAGGGGGAGGAGGAGGAGGAGAAGAAGAAGAAGAAGAAGAAGAAGAAGAAGAAGAAGAAGAAGAAGAAGAAGAAGAAGAAGAAGAAGAAAATAAGAAAAAGATGACGGGTTTCAGCCACATCAAAATCATAAATCATGTCAATTTTTGGAAGGGCACAATGATTTTTTCAAGTTCTGAACGGTTAACAGCGAAGCAGAATTATTACAGTTCCTTTTTAAAACTCAGAGTTTTTTTTATTGGATTGCTTTAAGTTTTCATAGGGTTGAAAAAGAAGTAAGCAGGAGCATTTAATTTACGATGACTTGAAGTCTATAAAGGGCTACTCATTGTGTTGTGATATTGGTTGGAAAACTCACTTTAGTCTAATTGAAGAAAAAGGCAAAAACTTAATTAAAGGCAATAATATTTGATGATATCATTTTCAATAAAAATGGACCTTACAAAGAAACAAATAATTAATAAAACAAATATCTAACACTTGTGTGTGTGTCTTTCTCTCTGTGAAACCGGCTCTGTGGCCTAGCGGTAAGACATTCGCTCAGAGATCGGGAGGTGTAGGTTTGATCTCCGGCCGAGTCAAACCAAGGACTTTAAAATTGGTATTAGCAGCTGATCCGCCTAGTGTCTGGCATTATGGATTTAGTGCTTAGTGTCAGGATAATGTGACTGGGTGTGGTGTATGCAAACGCTCCTTACACCATAGAGTGGCAACACGCTTTCAATTGTCCCAAGCGTCGTCTCTGATATAACGTGTAGTTGGAAAGAGACGTCAAAATTCAAACAACCAACCAACATTCTCTCTGTGAAAGGCAGTGAAAGATCTTGTCAAAATGCTAGTGATGCGCTTAACAAGCAGCTCCTCTGTGAGTTCAGAAGGTACTTTGGTTGGGAAAAGCCTGTCGGGGAACCCATGTAATTTGTAAAGCGCTTAGAGCACATTAGTGGATAAGCGCTATATAAAAACGCTCTTTACTCTTTACTCTCTCTCTCTCTCTCTCCCTCTCTCTCTCTCACACACCCTCTCTGTCTCTCTCTGCTCCTCTCTCCCTCTTTCTCTATGTTCTCTTTCTCCCTCTACTCTAATTGAAAATGAATATTAAATAAATTAGATCAAAACTCTCATTTTAAAAGAAAACAAACTTTATTGCAAATGCGAGGATAAAAGAATTTTTCTCCAGGACAAAAGTCAATGTAATTTAGGATGACATTTTAAGGTACACAAAGGGATAAACCAGAAACATTTTTCAAAATGCAAAAATCATAAAGTATCTGAACCAATGTTCTATCACTGCATATTGTATTGGATGCGAGCGATAGTCATTAAGATGCGACTTTATGCTTGAATAAAGTTCAATTATTCTTATTCATAGACTTTAATCAGAAAATCTGAACACAAGACTGAATAGATTACATGTACATTTTACAGTGACTGACTGAACATTTTATGATCTGATGCTTTTCCGATACAAATTACTATTTAAATATGAATAAGAACACTATGAAGACAAAAAGAATAGAAAAAGGAACACATATGAATTCAACAAATGTCAATAAAAGATAGATTCATTTGCATTGTAGGAACCATTTAGAGATTTTACTGTTGTTCATGTTTTTATGTTCTAGTTTTAAACAAATTTAATTATTTTTGTTTTCATATACAAAAACATTTAGATGAAATGATTCCCTTTCTGCTTTAACTTATTTGTTGCGAACTTATGATGTTGTTAAATTTACTTGTTCGTTAGATAGTTGCTGTTGCTGTTGCTTTCTTATATAAGATGTTCTTAATGATGTTGTCAATTTGCAGTTTTTGGTGCTGTTTATACAACTTTTTTTCTTCTTTTTGTTTTCATATTTTAGTTTATGCTGATACATTTTCAATATGTTTTACTTTGCGTTCATTTTTTCCCATGAAAGAACCAATGAATATGTTTTTTCTTTGCAACTGATATTGAAGTAATCATCGCGATTCATATGCGAGTGCAGGCCAAAGACGAGACAAAAATTATTTCTATTTATAATATAGTCTTTGATGACACCCTCTCGTAGCTATTTTTAAATCGTTTAAAAGTCATTTTAGAACTTTTCAAAACCATTATAGAATTTCAGCTGTACCGACACGACTTGACACGACTTAATTAGTTTAAGGCCCGAACTTCGTTAACATTGAAAACAAAATTCAAGTCGCCTCTACAGTTTTATAGCGATAGGTAGGTTTATACACGATTGTTTTTGACACCTGAAGTGAGTTTGGAGTGAAAGATAGGTTGTTTTTTTTTGTTGCTGTTTTACTGTCTTCGCTAAGACTTAGATGCACTCTTGTTCATAAAATAATATAACCCTTGTTTAGCCATCAGTTGGGAGTGCGTGCCGACTTCGCACACGGTGCCAGCCTTGAAGACGGCGATCTTGTCCGCATCCTTGATGGTGCTGAGTCTGTGAGCGATGGTGACGCACGTCCTGCCCTCCCGCGCCTTGTCCAGAGCTTCTTGGACAATCTGAGGGAAACAATCGATATCAAAAATTCAGTTTTTACAGGGCTGCTCCCAAACAAATGCATATTACCAAATACGGCTGGCTATCTTTTAGCATTCCCTAAAACCACGGCTGATCGGGGTATTTTGCAAACCTCACCCAATCTCTTTGTCCGACAAATGCCTTGCAAGGAGGCCAAATGAGTCGGATATCACAATTTTACCTTAAATCAATGAACAATGAACTTGTCTGAGCATCAAAACGTTAAAACTGTGAAAATATTTTAAAACTTATTTTGATTTATTATAATAGAAAAAAGGAACACATCTACCTTTAAAAGGCATTTTTTTGTTTTTTTTTTTGTTTTTTTTTTTTTCAAATTAAACTTTTCCACAACAGACTCACTTGGTCTGGTTTTGAGAAAATTAGTGAGCAAATGAATCCATTTTCAACTTGGCTAAATCACAGGGGACATTGAAGCAAAGCTTTGCTCTACAGAAAACGATAGTTTTAACAAAAAAAAAATTTAAAAAGATTACGTCCTTTCTATATTGAGAGGGTTTCTATATCATTCTATAGGGAATGAGATTAGAGGTAAAACAAGAGTAACGCCCCTTTTCTAGAAGACAACACCCCAAAATACTTTAGTGGTTATTGTAATCTAGACCTAGATTGGAGGGTCTTATATTGGTAAGTTTCTTACTTTTAAAAACGATTTGAAATCTAGAACTTAAAAACTATAGAGCTAAATAAAGTTTATCTTCAATGTAAATCTGTCGCGTAAATTTTAAAAGATTGTATCATTTGTATTCATAAGGCAGTGGAGAGACACCAGGAAAGTTCCGCTTCTCTTGTTGAAATCTCATTCCCTATATATTTAAAAGTTCGTTTATCAAACTAAAAAAAGGTATTCGAAGATGCTGATAATCTAATCTTTAGCATATTTATTTTGTCAAGATGATCCTTTGAAAGAAAAAAAAAACAACTGACCGTTCACAGACACAAAGTAAAAAAAAAACCATACATAGTAATGATTAAGGGGGGAGTAACAAGGAATCTGGAAATACTTCATAACTTTATGTAGCTACATTAAAATCGTGACGAGACTTAACCAGAACTAAAATCTAGTTAAACATGGTTTTTAAAGCTAATAAGAAAGACGTTGAATACAGAAATTGATATTGATAAGATAACATTTACTTCTACCGAGGAGCTATGACAAAACTGTGCGCGCTGTTAGGCCTAAATGAAAAGAATAGTGTAAAAAAACGTAAAGTGTTTGAGCGAAAGAGAGAAAAAAAAATTTATAAAAAGAGAGAGAGAAAGAAAAGGGAAGCATTATATTTTAATGGCCTTAAAGGAAAGGATTATCTGTTATAATGGAAATTAATCCTTTTAAAATATGTAAAGTATTGACAAACGAAACAATGGGCATTGTACAATATTTGGGACATTTATTATCATAATGAGATTAAAATAAAAGCAACAACTGTTTTGTTATCGTTGATAAAAACGAAAAAAAAATTTACCTTCTCATTTTCAGTATCCAAAGCCGACGTAGCCTCGTCTAACAGCAAGATTTTGGGGTTTCTCACAAGCGCTCTGGCTATGGCGATTCGCTGCTTCTGACCGCCACTCAGTAACGTCCCCTTGCTCCCAACTCTTGTAGTGTAGCCCTAAGGGAAAATGCTAGGTGGTCAACTATCTTATCAATTATAATTTTATTCATAGTTAGAGTAGGTTTTATAAAAGGTAAAAGTTTAATGAGCAGCCATATTCGTTTGCAATAGTGAATAAAGACATTGATAGCGATGGAGATAGACAGAAGGAAGAGCTAGTCATTGGGGTATGGTCAGAGAGAGAGAGAAAGAGAGAAAGAAGGAAGATACGGACGGTGAGCGAGAAAGTTCAGGTGAAGAAGAAGGGAACGGAAAGAAAGAAAGACAGGTTGATAGATAAAGAAAGAGAGCGATAGAGAGATGGAGAGAGAGACAAAGAGAGACACACACAAGGAGAAAGAAAGAACAAGAGCGAGAGAGAGACAGACAGGCAGACAGACAGAGAAATAAAATGTAAACGAGAGAAAAGAGGAAAAGAAAGAAAGACAGAGAGGGATGGATGGGGAGCGAAAAATAGATAGACAGATTGAGAGAAACAGAGAGAGAAAGAGATAGCTGGATTGATAGAGAAGGAGAGAGGGAGAGAGAGAGAGAGAGAGAGAGAGAGAGAGAGAGAACTTACTCCAGGCAATGCCGTGATGAAGCTATGCACGTTGGCCGCCTTGGCTGCCTGTATGATCTCCTCCATCAGCACCTGCCTGGTGTTATCACCATATGCGATGTTCTCAGCGATACTCGTGTCAAACAGGATAGGCTCTTGAGACACAAGACCAATCTGTGACCTTAACCACTGCACGTTCAAATCTTTGATATCAAACTGATCAAAAGTCTGAAAAAAAATACATTAAAATGTCTAGGATTGTCTAGACTACTTAAAAGACTCAATGGTCAAATTGTTTAGGATGCTTTAAAAGACTAAATGGCTTCGATTGTCAATGGTTCTCTAAAAGGCTATAACTGCTTCTAAAATATATGCATTGTATAAAATAAATTGGTTTAAAGAATAAAACATGATTAAATAGTTAGATAAATATAATAATGATTATTCAAAGTAGATTGTTGAATACACACGGCAGTATTTAAGTAGAGGAAACGGAGCAATAGTTACAACTAGGGCATTAGAGTTAGACGTGGTGGAATCCAAAGATAGAGAGGTTTTGATTGTGCATGTGTGTCCAGCTACCGTATATTAGTTTTTAACAGATGAGAACAATTGAAAGCATCATTGTTTCCAAGCTGAATCTATCTTTTAAGATATGGTAGGCTTACGCTAAAACACAACTTCTTAACACTATTGGGTATTTGTCTGTTACTACGCAGCCTCAGACACTTACAACTTCTCCTTTTTCTGGATCATAAAATCTCTCCAACAACTGTGTTGTGGTACTTTTGCCACACCCACTTTCACCGACCAATGCTAGGGTTTGTCCCGGAGATATACTGAGAGACACATCATCCAACACTTTCACATCTGGCCGCATTGGATACCGGAAGTGAACGTTCCTAAGATGAATCGTCGAACGGAATGTCCCCTGCAGGAGAAGATGGAAAAAAGAAACACCTCATTTTGATTCAAGCTGATACAATATTGGAAAGTACACTGGTGGCGAAAGGAGGGAACATTATTTTAATGACAATAGTAGATACTTATTATAATAACAACAATAACACCAACAATAGTTATAATAACAATCCTATACAAAAATAATCAGGAACATTTTTTTGCGAAATGCTGCAGGTTTGGAAAATGGCTAAAACTTCTAATTTCGTGTTGACAGGTAGGGTAATGCATCATTCTAGGGACATGCGGCAGGACCTGGTCATTTTGAGGCTAAATCATTTTTTTTTACCGATTTTGAGTTTTTTTGCTATAGACGCTGATTAAAATATTGACCTAAATAAGACTCAACGGGGCTCTATTGCGGAGATGTATTTTTTATAACTATCATTATCATCATCGTTTAAAATAACTGTTATTGTCCCCATCATTGTTACCACTATTTGAATGCTAGCATCACCATCCCCATCATCACCAAGACTATGCTGGGCGTACCTCTTTTGGAGTTTTGCCAGCAGTTGAGTATGCATCAATAGGGGGAATGTGATCGTGCAGAGCAAAAATCTTTTTGGCTGCTTTTAAAGCTTTGCCGGCGTCTGGTGTCAGTGCCACTGCTCTTCCTAGCTGAACGGAACCCATGATAATGCAGCCATACACTCTGGTAGAATAATAAACATGAAAACATACATGAACTTATGCCCAAAACATGCACAAATTGATAGCCTTTTTTACTCTACATAATTCACCCTTAATAATTACAACGGCAGAAAGAATATCAGGCAGAGAGATGGAGAGAGAGAAAAGTCTCGATTAGCAAAAAACAAAAAAAAAGAAAAGAAAAGAAAAAAAGAGTACCCGGCTCCACAATTTAAAAACATATTTAGATTCGTTGTGTCAATTCTGTTTAAAACTTATCAACCTAATCCTCTACTAAACAACAACAACAACAACAACAAATTAATGTACGTAGGATTCCTTACTTGAAAACGTCATCAAATTCAATCTTGTCTTTCTCCATGAGCTTGGATCCGTAATAGAAGCAAACACCAAACGCGATGTAGTACATGCCCTGAGTGACACAGAACGTTAGGCAAGCGTAGAACGCCTGGCGGATGTTGCTCCTGAACGGGCCAGACAAAGTTTGTGTAAAGCGATCGCTGAGCTTCTCCTCAATCGCCAGCGCTGCTACCGTCCGCTGGTTGTCCATGCTGGCTAGGGCGTTCTAAAGTGAAGTGAAGGTGAAAGGAAACTGCGATCACAAAAATTCTCGAAAGGGTCACAGACATAGTAGTAGATCCAGATAGGGCTAAATTCTTCTGGTTCATCGTCTAGAACATACCCATCATAATTCATATTTCGTCTGATTTTGATTAAAAGTTAATTTGATCTATTTCGATGCAAGAGGCTAATCAAATGCTTTGTAGTTTCTTGATTGGTTAAATATTCAGTACTACATACCACATTGTTAAAATTTCGTGCTAAAATCAGTGATAAGAGTCATTGAATTGCAAAATGAAGCAAATTGAAATTCTTCACTAAATGGGTAATCTATTAGCCTATTAAGGAATATGTTTACAGAGAACTAGAGCAAGCACAAGTCAGACGAATTTTGACATAGCGAGTGATTACTACTTTCTGAAAGTATTTATATCCTTGAAATGGTGGAAAAAACTTTAACTGTAGATTTTCTGTATTCTGTAAGATTGCAGGCCTAATAGCCCTAAAAGGTTTTGTTTTAGACGCTTTAAATTAAAAATGGTCTGGATAACATATGTCTTACTTCGCCTGGTTACCTCTACCACATTACAATCAGGCAGTTTTGAAATGATAAAATAACTTGACAAATTTAAAAGACACCATTTGCTAGTGATTTTTTGAAAACACATTTTTGGTTGGTAGCAATCTTGCACTTATTTGAAGCACTAGATAGAACAGGCGTGTTAAAATTAACACAACAATCAACAATGTACTTTAAACTAAGATCAAAATTCATGAATTAATAACCTTGCTGGCTTCTTCCATAGCTCCTCTGCCACCGTTGTAGGCACCACCAAGGAAAGTGCTGGTCAGAATACCTCTAGAAAAGCAGAAAAACGAGTGTGAAATGTTGGTGACAGCGATCACAGGTAATTGCTTTTTTAATAAAAAGGCTGAATCTACATTTTGTTAAAGATTAGTTCTTTCCGTATAAGGGGTGGCCTAACCATTCAAAACTTACACATCTATAGCAGTATTCCATGGCTGCACCTTTAATTTTAAATAATCGATCCAGGATGCCAAATTGTTGTGCATATGATCAGTGGTTCTGGTTCCCTATTGCATTGTGTGCACGTAGAGGATTTTATTTTCATCTAAAAATAACATGTTATCCTTCAGGTCGTGAAACAAACAGTTAACAAAGCTGATATGGAAGATTCTTACAGTTATTGGTTTGATCATGTTAAAGCTCTGTAATCTTACGCGCCAACCAGAAACGGTATAAAGCCAACGAGGACAAGAGCGAGCTGCCAGCCCATGAGGAAGGAGATGATCAGGCCTGTCCCGAGGTTACCAATCATTAGCAGAGTGCAGCCAAATGTCGTTTTTATCGCCTGCAAGACAATAAAGAGTGAATAATATAGTTAAGTTGCACGCATGACAATAATAACAGGTTTGAAACAATCTCTGTTGCATTTAAGAGAGGAATCTTTTTGTACAGTAACGATTTATTCTGTATTTTTTTCTTAGTTTAACACTACCTTTTTGAGAAAATAGTTAAGAAATTTAAAAAAAAAAAAAAAAAAAAACTGAGGATTTTTTTGTTTTACACCGCGAAATATTGTTTGTTGATTTCTCATTAAGTGCTTCCTTGAGCCCAACTAGGGATTTATTTTTCGTTTGTTTCTTAAAGTCAGCTGATGATTTTTATAGAAGGTTTATAGAAAGCAAAGGAAGGCCTACTGGATTTAACAAACTTTAAATTATTATTATTTTATCGGCAATAACTATAGTGTGCAATAAAGGTG
>BMAT01001684.1:600528-613089 GCA_019649035.1 Elysia marginata | reverse complement strand
ACCCCCTGTACTACAGTCGCCTCTGTCGCGAGCTGTGAAGTCAGCACTCCAGTCTCGTGCCTGCTGTCGTCAAACCAGCCAATATTCTGAAACACAGTTCAAGAACGACAACTGTGATCAATTTTCCTCCTCCTTGTTTTCATCATCGCTCATTTAGAGGGTATTTCAAACCCAGGATAGGGAGAGATTCTTTAAATAAAACTTCTTTGACATTTTTATGAATTATTGTTTTGCGTTTGTTTATCCAATAGTTATAACACTTTACCACACAGTCTTTGAAAGAGTGATAGGTCTCTATACACTTCTCACAGAATAATCATAAAAACATTATTTATAACGCAAACATTCATCAACTAAATGTGAAAACTTGACAAGTTGCCAGAGCTCTGACAATTTTTAACTTGGCAAAAATAATTAAAGGTTCTGAATCAGGACACAGTTATGCAAGATCAACACATGTATGTAATGGTTTCTATCAGCCTCTCTTACAAGGCGAAACAAAATGAATTCAATCCGGTCACCTGTCTTAAAATTGCCCTGAAAAGCATATCTCTCATCCTCAAAGTAAGCATCTCTCCAGCCCGTCCAAACATATATTCCTGGTGAAAAACACAGCATTTTACAGAATCCAACAAAACTTTTGGGCTTGGAAGACAAATACGTGAGGGTTTTTTTCTTAATTATGAGAGAAGGATTTATACTCTATGAGAGATATGACACGAGTTGATGTGAAAATTTTTTCATCACTTATGCGAGGTTTGTTCTCTTCTCTCGAAATGGTGATAAATAGTATTCATAGCAGAATGAGGATTTAATGTTTTAATTATTAAATATTATAATGTGGCAGTTATAATGTATATCTGTAAAACAATAAATATAGACAACTTTTCACTTTAAAATGTTTGTGTTGATGTGTTGAAATTCTAAATGACAGATTCGCGTACTCGAAATTTTTTTCCTATTAAAGATTATAAATTTATAATTTAGTTATTTCAACTCGTTTTCAGTAACTATACAGTTGGATAGGAAATACTCCTAATCTGCATATCATCAGATGTTTACTGTTAACATGATTTTTTGACAATATGAACTTGCTTTCAAGTCAATTATTGTTTGTGAAATAAATTTTCTAATGAGCTTTAATAAGTTAATTAAGTAGTCTTAATGAATATTCTTAATAATTTGTGAATGTAAAATAATTTTGGTTAGCCTTATACTAATCTTTACCTGTGCGAAATATGTTAGAAGACTTAAAAAGCCAACTCCAACGGAGTACAAGGCCATTGTTTTCATTATCTCACTTTGTCTCCCAAGGTTGTCTTTGGAATAAGCCTGAAAGTTGTAACGAAAAAAACAAATTAAACTTAAAATAGCTGTCAACTCACTGGCTTCTGTTGGGTTTTCTCATATAGAAAGCGAGAATCCACATGAATGTCAATTTGCTGAGACTAAAGATTTGAGCATCTTGTTCTCTTAGGCATGACTAGCGCTATAGATCTACGCCAATTTATTATTATACACAAGAGACAATAGTAGCATTTAACAATACATTTACGGAGTAAACCACATAAAAAGTCCTTACAATATTTCATACCCACACTTAAGCTATCATGTCAGGTATGAACCACACTGTCCAGCAAAAGACAACGGCTAGTTCAAATTTAAGAAAAAGAAAGGAAGACAATAATAAATGTGATGCAATTACTAATAGGTCTAAACGCCATAGCTATGGATCGCCAGTCTGCACAATTCCACTTGTCTAACTAATTAGAAAAAGTCTGCAAACGATATGTACACGACTGGAGTGTTGACTTACTCGGATGACCTCACTAAGTACGAGGGACCAGGAGGGCTGCAGAGCTCCGTTTATGGCACTGGCCACACATCCCACCAGGATGAGGTACCACTCAGGCCAACTCATCCGCAACAACCGTAGACCTGCTCGCTCCTTGGACACATACGGCACATCCCCTGGCTCAATCTTTGAAATCGTTCCACTCTCCGTCTGTTCCATAAAAGGCATTCAACTTACTACGAGTTTCACAAACAACTACAAAGTAAAATTGGTTAAAAAATGTAAAGCCTGATGGCACAAGTCTAGTCGGGACATATCTTTACAAATAATTTAACTCTAAAAAACATTAGAAAATTATCAAGTAAATACTCTCACTAATCTAACTTAGCTATTTAACTTAGTAGCTTCATTCTCTTTATAAAAATCAAAATGCCACGGGGCTAAGTACTCACTATGTGCTGTTCTTTAGTAGATCTGTGATTGTCCAGACGGTCAGATATTTTGCGTTTTCTTGACCTAGCACCGAGATCCCCATGGCCGTCACTTTCATTTGTGGAATAGTCTGAATTGTGCAGAACAAAACAGGAGTACATTGATCCATCCATCACTTGTATGAAGTATGCATATTCAAACCCAGAATAACATTTTGTGATGCCAAAACATTTAAACGAAAATTTCTGGGTCTAAAAATATTTTTTGTCCCGAATATTCCTTTCACGAGCTTCCTCACCAAATTTTCCTGGCCAAATTTATGATAATTGTACTCTAAAAAATAACGATAACCCCTGCAAACTTAAATATTAAAGTTTATTTTTTTCAAACGCACCTTAAGGAACGAGACAAGCATTTGTTCACATTTCATACAGAGCAACAATTGAAATTGGAAGAAGAAACATTGTAGGAGTTGAACTTTTAAAAAAAATAGTTTTACTTTAGAAAAAAAAATGCAAACTGAGCTTTTTTTTTTTAGATATTATAGGCACCAGAAACGTAAAGTTTTAAGGGTAAATCTTTCTAAATTGCCGAAAGCATTAAATACAAAAAGTATTTATAACTTTTTTTTTTACCATTCCTTTTCGAGCAAAACAAATTAACGAAGGCTAACAAAAACTTTTCTTAACTAAATAAGATACTGTAAGGAACCATGCTATTAAACCGTGGTAACAAAGTCATAGCTTAAAAGTCGGTTTTTATTTCTTTACGCAGAATAGGTCATTTTCACATTTTTAGAAAGTGATTGAAAACAAGAAAAATGAAACCTCTCTGACATAAAGGAAGAGTAAATAGTAAAAATCATGTATACGGCTTTGGATCAGTGATTTCTCTTAATCGCCAAATCAATGTAGTGCACTACATATCTGTGCCTGTGACAAAAGGTCGTGTGATGTGTCGCAAGTGATGTTATGTCAGGCTTTGAGGCTAAATAAAATGTTTCAGAACTAAAACTTTGTCAAATAATCTTGCTTGAAATATGTAATGGGCGGAAAGCAACATTTTGGACACAAATAATTTATTACAGAACACAATATTGAGAGCACAGAACCCATTATGTCGCGAGTTATTCTGACATTAAAAAAGTCACATTTTTTAGTCACGGGTGATTCTGACATGAAAAAAGTCACACTTTTTGAGTCACGGGTGATTCTGACATGAAAAAAGTCACACTTTTTGAGTCACGGGTGATTTTGACATGGGAACTTTGTAGTGATGATGCAAATCTTGAGAGTGTCTATAATACTTTACTTTTAACATCAATAAATCCACTGTTTTCTGCTAGAAGTATTATAATTAAATGGGACTTCTTCAAAATTAGTATGAAATATTCACTGAGTAAAACATTTCTGCACCAAAAGTTATCTTTTACGCAAAACGACCTTTTTTTACAGCGACATATATAAGACAAATATAACTTTGGAGAAACGACACTTAAATGTTATGTTGAATGAACATGTAGAGTATTTACAAAATACTAGTGCAGATAAATGTGAATACCTGACACCAAAACTGCGGCAAAATTGTAACAGGGATAAGACTGAAAATGATGACCGTGATCGAATTCATGCAGAAAACTGGATTAAAAAAAATAAAACTTAATATATGACCCTAAAACGCTTGCCCTCAATACCCTTGGCGATGAAACGATGTTCCAAATTCATTTTTTTTTGTGCATTTACTTCATCCAACGAGTATTTTATAAAATGAAACGAGCGTGAATCTTCGCCCGCACAACACCTGACAAAAATTCATCAAAACAAACGGGACTGAAATACTTTTTTTTTCATGAATATTTGACATTTCTGCTGGAAAGCTAATTCATTCCCTCACAGCTTTTAAGCCTATTTTCAATTTCTACCCAACTACCAGTAATTAGATTAGCTAAACAGAAAAGAAATGAAACCAACCTACTTTTTCAAATTATTTTCAAACTATTAATAATAAGATAATTGTAAAACTTCAGCTTCAAGTACATGTTCAGTGTAAAAAGTCATTGATTGATCCAAACAAGTTGAATTCTCTGTGCAACCAATCCGTCCATATCCGTGGTTTTAAATAGTTAAAAATGGAAGCAACAAAATGAACACTGCCGCTTTCTGTTCAAGTAAAAGCAATAAATAATGTACGGCACTTTTTTACTCACCAGTAGCAAGCTTTCAAGAGAATAAAAAAAAAACAACAGAAAAGTGCTGGTTACTGCTAACATAACTTCAATCGCGCGTAGCAGTTTAAATATTTTCACAATATTTACCACAAAATCTTTTTGTATGATTGAAAGGTTTTTAAAGCCCACCGCTCTCCACTGCTATTTTAAAACCTTAAAACCTTTCAATCATTTGATTGGGAAGTCACTGATTCTGCTATTTATTCTCCTTTTAAAATCTTTTTAGATATTAAAATAGAAAACCAAGCTCTAATTTTTGTCCAGTTAACAGCAAAATTAAAAAATCTATACATCCAAAAGTTAGAAGATATTTACCTTAAAAACCGTTAAAAATGAGCATAAACAGTAAGTTACAGGTGGAAAATGAAGAAACATCTGAAGCATCAAATACATTGAAGGCGAGTTCATTGAAATTGCCTTTTGAAGTAAAAAAGTCGTTAGTTGATTCAATGCTTACCATCCATTATTTAATGGCTATTAAAGATAACTCTCTGTTCAACAGTGCTAATTCAATCATCCATTTTTTTGTTTTGAGCTCACTTTCTATTTTGACAACTGTCCTCTGTCGAAATGCTATCTATATATTGAGGTGCATGTACTTATTTAGTTGGAAGATGTAGTCGGCGAGAACCCAGCATTATTCTATTATCGGAGAAAACCTTATCCCCTGCTCTCAAATAAATTTTTCGCCAGTTGCTTCACAACATTGACAATGAAAAATAATTTTTGTTGTACATTCAATAGACAGATCAATATTGAATAACTGCATAAACTATTGATTAATTATACCGTGTTCTCTATAGAAGTTTTAAATCAGCTTTAAAAATAATCCCTACAAAAGTTATGAATTCTGGGATTTCGGCACAATTTTTGTTTTCAGTGTTAAATTTTGAAGCGAAATCTAAGTAATAAAGTTACAGTGTGATTGAACAGAAAGATTGTAAAGAAAGTTGCTATGATCATCATTGCTTTTGACTATTGCTATTACTATTTGATGTATCCTTATTGTTGTCACTTTTGTTGCTTCTGATGTTATTTTTGCTGTCGTTCATATAAACTGTTAAGCCCATTATCTTAACCCCTTTACCATTTTTATATTGTCGGTGAAACTACTGTGCCTGCCACATGTGAACTATTTTTAATATACATTATGTATATTGGTTAAGTAAATAAAGTAATTAATAGAAAATAGGCTGTTATTTTGAGAGTTCTTTCTTCACAACCTCGTAAACCAAATCCTTAAAAACGGCAAAGGCCATCATTTTAATGACTTATTTACATATTGCGATGCAAATCAGATGTAGATGAATCTTCACATCAAAGGTTTCTAGCTCCAGAGTAAATCGACACACTTGACTATAGATTATTATAAATACCTGGCTAGAGACCAGACTGTAGTAGACTCCACCCTTGACCATCAGCTCATCGTGAGTTCCAGTCTCGGCCACCATACCCTCCTCAAACGCTACAATCAGATCTGCATTTCGGACAGTGGTCAAGCGATGGGCTACCACTATGGTAGTGCGACCTTTACTGGCCTGTAGATAAAAACGAACAGGCATTAAACCTTTGTTTTGTTATTAGATAGC
Source organism: Elysia marginata (assembly GCA_019649035.1). Classification (NCBI taxonomy): domain Eukaryota; kingdom Metazoa; phylum Mollusca; class Gastropoda; family Plakobranchidae; genus Elysia; species Elysia marginata. The sequence goes on along the minus strand of BMAT01001684.1, from coordinate 607,046 downwards.
CATCAACGGTCGCACAAGTTGCATAGAAAAAAATACAACCCATGCTCGAAGAATAATATTCTTGTGGTATAATCGCTTGTTTTAAACTTACAATAGGGGGCTGCTGGTGATTGTAGACTCCACTTTTAAGACTATGAATTTTTCCTATACATGTTTTTACACTTTAAAGCATGCTTTATATCATGGTAATATTTCCACCTGTACGACGCTTGATAATGATACTAACCTCACACAAATTTTTATTATCTTTTTATCGAAAACTTTAAATTGAAAACTATTTAACAGGACACAAAACTAAAAAAGTGAGGAAAACTTTAAACTTGTCTTTAAAACTCAGAGATACAGTAGAGAAAGGCAACTTTTTTTAAAGTTATAAAACTACAACATAAGAAAGCAAGACAAAGGAAGAGCAAGTGGTTTTTGAAGGTAACTTTTTGTGTCAATAATGTATATCTAAGATAGATTTAAACCCATTCTTGTATTTATGAGTTACACAAGTTCACCTTTTCTAAAGCATCCTGCACAATGCTCTCACTCTCGGTATCCAAAGCTGACGTTGCCTCATCCAGCAACAAAACAGCCGGGTTCTTGACCAGTGCTCGGGCTATGGCGATTCTTTGCTTCTGTCCACCGCTCAACTTGGCACCTCTTTCTCCAACTTGCGTATTGAATTGCTTTGTTGATACAAAAAACAAACAAACAAAAAAAAAAACATGAACCGCCAGTACCTTAAAACAACAACCATTATAGCTGAGTTGAGGATGAGTTCCTACAAACTCATTATTTCAGCAATGTTAAGGTGCCGTACAGCGCAAAGTGATGTACCCATTATGCATTAAATGAAATTTAACCCTGTTTAACCTTTCCTTAGCTTGATAATGATGAGAATTTATGATAATTTCAATATTTATGAATTGTGTAAAAACGCTGATTCTGGCGCAGTTACTACAAACGTAATGAAACTACACAAATTTTAGCTTACGTCTGGCATTTTCATGATGAAGTCATACGCATTGGCTCGTCGGCATGCATCTACGATCTCCTCCATGGTAACTCCATCCTGGCCCCAGCGGATGTTGTCAGCAATAGTTGTAGAAAACAGTACAGGCTCTTGACCCACGAAGCCAACTTTTTTACGTAAGTACTTTATGTTGATTCCCCGGATATCCACGTCGTCAAAGTATACCTTTATGGTTTTTGAGAGAGGACAGAACAACACTTACAAAATTAAATTTATAAACTGATCAGAGTTACTATGCAAAACTTAAAAACGTGAATGTAGCTGTTATTCAAATGTGTGCCACTTGCCGCATCCACCGCATCATATTTATTAGTTAGATAAACCACCAGGACACTTTGTCTAATAAGTACAGCTATATTAATGCTAAGTATTTTACATTCCACGTACTTTTATATCGACGAACTAGTCGACCAATTTCTCGAATTTGGCTTAGACAATCCATCTATGAACCTAAGGTAGTATAAGTTTTTTTCATTGGGGAGGTAGTGGTAATTCGGACGATAACCTACTTAAAAATACAATATAATGGTTATAATGGTTTTTTAAGGAACACCAAAGAGCTTTAGCAATTTGAAAAAGATAAAACTTTTAAACATCAAATTTAAGTACATGCAATATGTTAAATTGATTTAAAAAATTATGAACGCTGCATTGATAAGTGTCACTTGTGCCAAATGCCTCACACTAAAGCTGACTACATTACACGTGTGTAAACTTGTCTCCGAAATCAACGCAGTTCGCATGAATTATGAGGACAATCAAGCCGCATGCTGTGGCATCCAATCGCTCAGTAGATACTCTACTGCTCCGGGTTTTCCCCTTGGACGATACAAATTCAGACCTTGGTGCGACTAATCAGATTTTCCCCAGTGTCAAACGGCGACTCAACGAATTACGGTGAATGTGAACGTCTTAGTTATCGTACAAATACGCTCCACCTCTATTAGTTCTATGTTATTTGAAGAAAGTAATGGTACTGCAAGCATAGTTATTTGGATGCCTGGCAACGAGTAACATGACCTTTCCAGGTATGGCTTTGTATCGTAAAAAATATACTGCAGTCAAGATCTCACAGTTGTTTTTTTTTTAATTAGGAGAGTGCACAATGTTTGCTTGACGAAGCCTGCGCTGTAATTTGGTTAAAATACTTGTACAAAATCACTAAGAATGATGAACGGGTTCCAGTTTATTGAACATTTACCTGACCACGCTCTGGGTCGTAAAACCTGAGCAGGAGTTGGATCACTGTACTTTTCCCGCAACCACTGGAGCCTACCAGGGCCACTGTTTTCCCTGCCGGCACGTCCAGGTCAATGCCATTCAGAACCTGGTGCAATATTACAGATTGTTTTAGAATTTAAAAATAAATTAAGAGAACTTATTAAGACTGATTCACCAATGTAATGAAATTAAAGAAATAATGAAAGGAAAGCGGATAACAGAATAATTTGTGCTTACTATTAATAACACACGTCAATAAATTAAAGTAAAAAAAAAACGAAATTAGTTATGATTGTATTCGTGAAAGTAATCGTTTTTCATAACCCTATTGGTAATATGTATCTTGTTTCCTACACTTTCTTTTATAAAAGTTTTTAAAATTGTCGTGTATACATTTTTTAAGAATAAGCCAGGAAAACCGGAACCGTTGCCTGGTTAGTATAATTTTTTGCAAACGTACGTACGCGATAAAATGTAACAAAACACTTTTAGTGCATGCATTTTTGTCACAGAATAAAACTGTAATTTAGATTGCCAGTGACAAAGTTTTTGATTTAACGAATACAGTATTTTTGAGTAGATCTAAATATTGCGAAATCAGCTCTCGAAGATGACCATAATATATTAAAGTATTTACCAATACTTCTTAACTTTACTGAAACCACCAGTACTATTTATAATAGGCTGGAACGAACAAACTATTAATATGTGATTGTTATAAAGTAGCAATTTCTTACTTTTTGTATGTGCAATAAAGTCTAAATATAAAACCGCAACTACCTAGTATCAGAAATAGAAAATAAAGCTTTGAAATAACAGAATTGCAAAGGACTTCAAATATTCAAACTTTCGTTTCAATTTACTTCAAGTATATTTAACACAGAATATAGATAAAAGATTAGGAGCAGAAAAGCTAAATTATTTCTAAAGCGTTATCTTACCTGGTTTTCCAAAAAGCCCGAGTTAATTTTGTTTTAGTGGTTAAAAATTGGGATTTTGTTTTAAATTCTATTTTAACTCTAGTGAGTTCTCTAAAGAAGATAGTGCACATTCCCCTAAAAGACAGCTGCAAGAAACTTTGATCATCGATGCGAGATTATCAGAAACACAAAGGTTATTAGTCTATGGTGTGAGATCAGTATTTTACCTTAACGTCAGGTCTTGATGGATAGCAGAAATGAACACCTTTCAGAGACACCGAGCCTTTCAACCCTGGTGGGCAAGCTCCAGCGGTAGAGAGACTGTCGATTTTAGATTTCTGTTAAGAAAAACAGTAAAAAATATAAGCGGACAAAGCTTAGGGTAAATCATTTTACGACTCCTTATATCTCTCAGCTGCATTTTGAGGATAGAGCGGTGCTGAGGGCGCCAGAGTACAGACAAAATTATCGGATGTGGTTGCAGTCACGTCCAGTCTCAATGTTTAAAAATTTTTGTCAGGCCGGTGTTAACAAAACAATAACAATCTCCTTAGCCTGAATTAGTCAGCCGAGACGGATTTTTTCTACCTCATTAAGTTCACTTGTAAATCAGAGAAACGATATAGTAAGTATGTGCGTGCATGTGAAAAGAGGGACCCTTGTCCCTACAAGGTATACCGGTGAAAGCATATCTACTCCACAAAAACAAAAAAATGTAACTTGTGCCTTTAAGAAAACTATTTCATTTGAGCAAAGAAGCCAACTCTAAACAAAAGAAATAAAATTTGTCAGTAAAAATGCAAAAGAATCGAAGCAAGTCAACGACGACCTAGACGAGCATGACGGGGAACGGAATAGAAACAGTTGGCTGATGACGCGCCTACCAAATGAATGGCGAGAAACACGGTGTCGCATAAAAAGAGGTAGGACTAGGCTATAATGTATACAAAAGCTCCTCACACTAGTTGAGCACTGTATTTCATGACATAAAAACCCTATAACTTATCTTAGTCAGCAGAAGGCTAAAGCAGAAAATATATTAAAAATTGTCAATATTGTTTTGTTCCCATAATGCGTGGGTACGATTGAAAGCCCTTTTTCATGAAATTTTTTAGGACACAAATGAAAAATCACAGGGATTCCGATCTTTTAAAATTTCCTCTCCAGTTGGACCTGTATAAACATTGAGTTAAAAAAAAGACTAAACACATTATCTTAAAATTCTAATGTTAAGCCAAAATACATTTATTAAATAATTGTATGAAGTTGGAAAATGGCGTCATCGAGAGACCTACCCTGTCTATAATCTGGAATACGCTGAATGCCGCCACTCGTCCAGTATTAATGGTGATAAGAGAAGGCATTGCTAAACCCAATGATAAACACCCGATCAAAGAAGTGAAGAATACCTGAGGAACGAAACCAAAATCATAAACACATCCAAATAGATTTAGCCTGAATGATGGCTTAAGTACACGGACAACAACTACATTACATAAATGATCAATCAAGTTTAGAATGAATCATGGATTAGGTTCACGGTCAACAATCATAAAAATAATCAATTGAGTTTAACCTGAATGATGGCTAAGGTACACGGACAACATAAAAAAATATAACCAATGCATTTTGTTTTTTTTTACACTTTGCTGAATAGTTTGATTTTTCTCACTCGGTATGGGGATAATTATCCTACTTGAAGTCTTCAGCCATTTGCTTACCAAACATTACAAACGACGAAAACGACGTCTTTTCAACGACAGATAGACATGCAGAGGAAAATGCTTTAAACCTTTTACCTCGCATTTTACCTTGTTCCTCAAATGTTGATTGAGAAGCGTTGACGGTTTCTTCTATCTAAATTGTTAACGGTTAACGGTTTCTTCTATCTACATTGTTCGAGTTGCAAAGTGAGTTACAAGCATGATAATAGTAATAATAATAATACAAATAATTATAATAATAACAAAATATTGAATTTTTATACCGCATATCCATAACCATTCAGTTTGCTCTATGCGGTTCACAAATGCTGATAAATACAATGATATCCACGACAACATAAGTACATTTAAGTTTATCTAACGTGACAAATCAAAAGGAGTTACAGGCTTAAAATGAATACCTAGAATAATGTTCGCAGAAAAAGATAGTGTTTATTAAACTGTTGATTTAGCTTCCCTGATGGTTAAAGGGAGTTCCAGACAGTTGGTCCAAAGCAGGAAAACGAGCGTTGGCCATAAAACTTGTAATTACTTGAATATCTAATATAATTGAGCTAAGACTTCACTTGCTTTAAAAGTCATTGGTCACAGAAATATTCCTCATCACATAATAACCATTCCAAAACATCTATATAAAGAAATAGTGTGTGGGAGACTATTATTTCATGTTGAGCCTAGATTTATTTTCTAAACGCTGCAGATTCGGAGAGTGGTTAAAAAGGCCAATTATATATTGATAGGTAGATTAATTCACTATTGCAGGGGCAAACATAAAAGTCTGATAATTTTGTGCTTCAACCATAGAGATATCAATTTTCTTTTTTTTCTTTGTTATTAAAAAATAAAATTCCTCTTAGTAGTAAACAGGACTGCACTGCGTAAGGTTATGCGTAAACTAACTCTATGCCAGGTCGATAGAAATATATCGATATCGACTTTTTGACATGTCAGATAGACCAGTTGTTACTTTTATAGTCTAGAAGATATTTGTTTAATTTTTTTTCTTTGAGTAATATGTTTTAAAACGAACCCTTGAAAATAAGCCATATTATTTGTAAGTTTGATAATTCTAAATGTTTAAGTAGTCGGTATTGATATATCTTTATCGACCTGGCAAAGTCTCGAGGGACCGCAAATTTTCAATAGTAATAAGATGAACAATAACACAAAACTGTAGCAGGGAGGACATAAATGAAGAGGAGGCGATGGTTGTTCACAAAATAACGTTTCTATCTTGGTTTGTCTCTTATTTAAAAAAAAACCTCCTGGTTACCTTTGAATATCTAGCCAAGTTCTCTCGTGGTTTTTTTCTAATGAAGAATTATAACATCATTAACCCCTAGCGATATTATGTCAGTATTATGAATGCTTTGTTTAACATTTTAAAAACAGATGAAGGCAAAATGTTATTGGGACTGCACACATACAGAGAGAGAGAGAGAGAGAGAGAGAGAGAGAGAGAGAGAGAGAGCTCGGACGTCACACCACTAAGACAGAAGGCCGGGGCAGATCTAGGTCGAGATTCAATCTGTAGGCCAAGAAAGTTAATAGGGCCAGAAGAAAAGACACGCAAGTAGCATACAATCAGAGACGCAAAGACAGCGAGCGAGCGAGCGAGCGAGCGAGAGAGAG
>BMAT01001684.1:575142-589445 GCA_019649035.1 Elysia marginata | reverse complement strand
GACGTTCCCGTCATACTCACGCGTTGCTGCTTAAAGTCTGTAATGTTTCCCGCTATAAAGCTCAAGTAGCTTTAAGCTCCCATTATCATAATTGTCACGTTCATTTAATCTTATTCCCTTTTTCAAACTTTCTTTGATTAACATACAAAAGTTTTCCCACGACAAACTGTATGACATGTCCTGTTTCCACCCACAAAATAAGTAGTCTGGTAAGCTTAATTCGCCAATGAGCTTGTATTATGTTGCGTTCGGCGCGTTTGTTTTTCCACAGAGTAAACAAAACTAATGCTAATTTTTTTATCGTAAAACTTTATGATGCGCCCTAGCATGGTTGTCACTTACAATTTACAGTCAGTTAACGCCAGTGAAGTTAGACAAAAATGGGACATTAAGGTCACATTTACAATACATGTGTTTTAATTACGTACTCATTATTCAAACAGACGTTTGTGTTTGCCAATTAGAGCTGGCCATAAAATGTTAACTGTTTATTTTGATGGAGTGCACCATACAGAAAAAGCATTATTACATCGTATTCTTGCCCCTGTTATGTGAATTTAGAGCCAATTTTCGGCCTTGCCTGATTCACACAATGAAATTTTTATTTATTTTTTCAATTTTACCTCTATAAGTTAAACACAAATCCCTTTCAATAGTGTCCCTTGTGTCCCTTAGAAATGTGAGTACTTTGCTAAAACTAATATTATAAATTGGGAAGTCAGCAAAAATAACTTGGTACATTGTGTGAAATCCAAGGGCTCAAATATATTTCAAGTAAAAACAAACACAACTGGGACATTTTTGCAGCTGAACAGATAAGTCAAACCTCGTCTTGTAGCCATCATATTTGTGTATATATGTACAGATAGCAAAACTACAATACATTTGTGTTCAAGATGTACAAAATCCAAGTCCAATTTAAACTGGCTGTTTTAAATTTAGACATCAAAACATTGTAGCAAACTGTTCCTTCATCTAATACAATAAGAACAACCCAAAGCAGTATTTTTGCCGGGTCAAACATTTTAAGCCATGACAATGATTTTAATTTCTTTGTTTCTTTTAAACCACAGAATACAACACGCTTGCCTTTGCCATGTCAATTCCCACTATTACGGTATTTTTGTGTACCTGTAAAGCCACACTTGGACATACCAGAATGGCAAAAAAATTGTTTCCGTATTTATGCTTAAACTCTGACCCCCAAAGGATCCGAAAGACAGTTATTGGAATCAGTCAAACCCCATTACTACATTTCTGTTTAACTTTGGACTCCAAAAGGGTCTAAAAAACATTAATGAGAAGAGGAATAATTGAAAAAAACTACTCTTTACTAAACCTAAACTTTATCCTACTCAGAAAAAATAAACAGATTCAACCCAAGACTTCCACCAACCTGATATTTAGGATTATTGGAATTTCTTCACATCTTCTCTCACTATCTAGCATAGGATTGGATACTAGTACTAACAAAAATAATGTCACCATTAGTAGAGACTTGCACACCCTTTCGGCCTGGTGACGAAGGAGCGTCAGATATGGACTGGGTATGTGTGAAGTGTCCCCTCGCGACTCATTAGCGCGGAGGTTTAAAAACGAAATATTAACATTATTAACTCTATGGGAAAAGAAAAAAATCTAAAATGCATGAGAACAAAGATAAAATGTACGCAAGAATTTTAACAACAAAAAAAAAAGATTTTAAGATGAAAAGAAAGGAAAAAAAGACAACTTTGAATTATGACAGTTACTAAACCACTACTAACCAACCGGGTCATTTTTAAAGACTGAGGACAATGGCACACGGGGAAAAAACACTTGCCTTTATATATACAATTCAACATCATCAAAACAAAGGTAGAAAAAATATATATTTTATCTAAAAACTTTCATAATCAGGAAACAACAAAAATATCGTACCTTTGCCATTAAGGATATCCGCCATTCTTTGACGTTGTCAGTTCGTGGAAAGTCTTGTTTGAAAGTTTATAATTATAATCCACAACACATTCTATTTCTCCTATATTAAAACTCTTTTTCAATACCCCAGTAAGAGGTCCAAAAACGTTCCTGTAAATATTTGAGAGATCAGCCTTTCTTTTTTTTATCCTCACAGTATCCTTATTACAACTATTCAGTATTTTGTTGGTTGGTATTCTTCTAATCCATTTGATTGCAGTTCTGTGTTGTTGGCATAAATCTGAAAAAAAAATTGAACACATTACAAACTGCGATAGATCATGATCAAATGGGCGCTCAATAAATGTGCAATAGTAACAAGTTTAAAACATGGATTTTGCTACATTAATGATGATACAATTTAGTCGTTTTTTAGAGAGAACTTCGGATTGCGTGTTGATATAAGTGCCACTTCATGAATATTTTCTATATTACTGGTCGTTACCATGGTAAACTATTTCAAACTTTGTTTTACGTGATTACCACAGTGAGAATGTTGATAACACTAAGGACCTCTTAAAACAAAACCAATTTAAAAAAATTAAGCATGTTAAATATCCAGGGAGTGGGAAGAAAAGAAATACGTTGTATGAGCAGCACAGAAGTTGTGACGAAAAGTCTAGACCTACAATAACTGGTTTATTTAATTAAAAACTAAGAGAAACTATGATGAAACTGAAGACCTAGAAAAAAGTTCAGAGCTCATACACTTCAAAGCTAAAATCTAGTAAACACCAGAACAACTTCACATTACTTCAAAGTATCCTAAAACCGTTCTACTGCTGGTTGTTGAAAATCCAGCACTTGATTCAACCAGCTAAACAGATAGTGATAAGAGTTCGATGTACCTACAAAATAAGTAATAGATATGATAGATTCCACCATTTTGAGGACATCGTTTGATTACATATATCACATGTGTTGGTGAAACAGCAGCTGTGTGTGTTCGCAACATCGCATAAAAAATAAAAGAAAACTTCCTAAAAATTTAATAGATCTGTTTCAGTTTGTGTTAGAGTATTTGATAGGCCACACAGGTTTCACTACAATATTAGCAAGGGTATCACATTACCTTATTTAAATGCGACGAACTTTGAATGTGTGCTGTGTGCAGTATAGAATTTCTTGGTTGACAACTTAGATTTACTGTAGCAGATGGTACTCGTTTTAATGGCTATTTTAGTGGAACTGTTGCTTGGGTTAGATCTAGCGTGACACTTTAGGAGCAATATTGATGCAGTCCAACTAATTTTTTGACTTTGCATATATTATTGTTGACTTTACTCGATGGAGTATGTCTGTTTGCAATGGCATGGACACATAACCCAGCTCTGTTGATATTGTATTTCATGAGAACTCCCGATGGAGTTTAATTTGCGTTACTATAAGATTTTTTTTTTTACGAAATAAAGGTTAAAAAGTATAACAGAAAAAACCGAAGGTTTTTGCAATCATTTTAGAGTAAAGAAAATCACCAGCAGTTGAGGATACACGACAAGACTTACGATACCAATTTCATGGAATGCTTTTACAGCTTATGTTTCTGTTGTATCTAGAAAATTCATAACCTAGACGGCGATGATTGAAAAACAATAAAAACCAGGTAGAGAGATCAAAATTAGTGTGAATATACACATGTTGCACTTATAGGTTTAAAATCCTCTTTAAGCTGCCGTAGATAAAAGGTATTGGAAAACTTTCTAAAAATTTAACAGGTCGATGAATAGAATTCCTGACGACTAAAATAAACTGTCTAAAACTGCAGTTACTGTCCGTAACTCCGAATTTGCTTCCAACCTTTTTAGCAATCATGAGGAATCTTGCGACTAATTTATATGAATGAAAATAAAATACTTAAGGGCTAATCTACTAACAAAGAATAATTTGTAAATAGTTTTCATACATGTTACCTTGTAAATGCATAGGGCAAAAAAATTTTTTTTAGCGCAAGTCCTATCTTCTTGTTTATATAAACCCTGGTATTGAGGATGTGTGAGCATGGAAAAAGGACTAGGGCAGATAATAAAAGGAAGGAACAGCGCATTCTTGTCGTGCTTTCGAGAGTGAGTCAACATTAATTTAATCAACGGAACGAAATCTTTTAAAGATGCTATTTACGTACATTTAACTAAATAATTAACAACAGGGGGTTATTTATTGAAATGACTCACATAGTTTCGAGTGGTTATGAAACTTTGAATTTTGTTAACTAAGAGCCTGGTAGCAATTAATGTTGATATTTATTCTTTTAATGTAAAAAAAAATAACAAGAACCTTTTTCAATTGGCCAATCCTTGCCGCATGCCATGCTTCAAAGTCGACGAAAATGATGTGATCATTGGTATCTAAGTAATTCTACATGTAAAAATCGTGAGCTAGCTTTGACAAAACGAGATAAAGGGTAAAACCAGTGTAGTTAGTAAATCTAATATAATGTACTAAGATGTTACAAAGACATAATTATTCTGTTGCAAGGAACTGCTAACAAAGTTGAGCAAGGCGATTAGGTTTGATGGCCAGACATTATCGTGTTAAACATGAAGTAAAAAGGTTATTATGAAAGGTAAATGTTACGCTTGTATTTCATAAACACATTGGTTTCCCGATTCTGTTACAAGAAATCTTCCGTGGCAGCTTTTTGAGATTTTCAGTCGATAATATGAACATGGCACACCATGATTAAGTAGTAGGACAAAAGGTTCGAGTTTTGCAATTCAAGTCTCAATTAGTCAAATTTTAAACATAAAAACTTTGGTAAACAAAGGCTCACTTCGATGCCCAGAACAAAAATTTCCAAGAAAGGGCGCATAAAAAAGTTTGTATAAGTTATTGTTTTGCCATGCAACACACACATCTGTAACACCCTGCGAAAAAATCTTGCTCTGTTGAACATACCATTTGGCTTTTACAACAGCTTGCAATCGAATCCAGGTTGGTTCAGATTTGAAATGTCCAAAGGAGCTCATCTAAACCTCAAATGAATAAAAAAAAAGTACGCCCTCGCAAAATTTTAGAGGCTGATATCTTTAAAAAAATCTTTTTGAAGCTCTGGGTTGTTTCATATCCAAGGAGAAGATACTGACAGTTTGAACCTTAGCTTCATTATAATAAGATTTATACCTAGGCTTAAACCTTGGCCTACCGTATGCCATTTTTCCTATATCTTGAATTAGCACGAATCTATACCTAGATTCAGGCCTAGGTTACTTTTTCAAAATTTAAAATCTTAACCTAGATATATGCATATATATCGGCAACGTCCCATTCATTGGGGTGCCACATGAAAATGGCGAAGTGGTGAAAAATTAAGGTTTGTTAATTACCAGGAAAACGTTTATCAATTTTGTACAAACAAGACAAATTAAGACTTTTCTAATCACGCTAACGTAGAAAACAGGTCTGGTAGGCAATCGATGCTGAAGTCATATCACCTCTAATTCAGTAAAATTATACGTTTGCATTTTTAAAACTACATACCTCTCCGTATTTATGTTAAATATTAGTTCTTTCTTCTTTCATGGCATGGAAATTTTCTAAAGCTGAAATTTTTTATTTTAATAAAAATGTATTTCTTATATGGGATATTTATATCATAAGTAGCCTATTATTACCGGTATATATACATTACCAAGAGTTTAAAACTCCTCACAAAAGTCTTATCGATTGATTTACTAGAGCGTCATTGTTGTTGTTTCTGCTTTATGTTGTGGTTTTCTGTTCATTCATATAACTATAAATAAGGTTCGTTGTATAATATCATCCGTCCTACTTTTTAATTTTATTATTACCTTTCCCTCCCTTCCCTATCCTTCGCAGTCTTGTTTGTCATGACTTGTGATGTTTCTAGCTCAAACACGTAAAATATAGTAATTTTATTTTATTCTTTTCACTATGTAAAATCTCTTTGACCCGTTTTTTTTTTTTACAGAAAAGGCGGGGGAGCCGTAGCTTTGCCTTGAGCTTATGTCATTAGTTTCTTCCAAGGGTATAAACTCCCCGAGTATAAACGCGTAAACCTTTCAGTGTCCTTTAGGCCTAGGAATGTTTTATAAGCTTACAAGCATTTTAAAACTTTTCTTTGGTACATAATTTTTTTTTTACAAAATTGAGCCGCGTCTCACTCACTCATTTTCACACCTCCTATTATGAGCTTCAGTTCTAAATTGAGCCTCCCAAACACCTAGGAAGTCAAATTCGAACCAGAAATCACCATAAAATAGGAATTTTTTCCAGTGATCTAACGACTCCTAAATTTCAGATACAAAAAAAGACATCAGAGCTTTCAGAACATGAGGTTGTACCAACACTCAAAAGCCTTAAAACGGCTTTTCGCTTGGGCCTGATGGGCTCCCTGCTGAATACTATAAGTTTTCTTTTAACACTATTTATGCATTTCATTAACTTTGGTCTGTACTTTATAAAAGCCCAGAAGTGATTGGTCTATTGCCCAACGGAAAATATATAACCAAAGACCCATTAACTGGCAACAGATAAGTCTCACAAACGCACGTCACGAGATTAAATCTCAAGCAATAACATTGAGACTTACAGATATTGTGCCAAACATTATAATCTCAAGGGATTCTAAAAGTATCGAGATATTGCGGCACAAATACGTCAACACTTTTGGACATCTGTTCACGCCTGACTTCGACTCTGTAGGTAATTTTTTCCTCTTGGACATTTCGCTGGACATTTCTCTCTGGTATTTAGCCGCTATCCCTAACTCTTTCAAGGTTAAACTGAACAATAAGGACATGTATTGGGAAAGCAAACATACCCGTTTATCTGCTTCCTACCTCGCGTCAAGGTTGTGGAGACGCCCGTGCCAAACCACGAACACAACCACGCGCTTGCAACGTCGAGTGTCCAACATACAGGCCACAAGGCCTCAAAATTTGACTTCGTCAGTTCACGTCAAAATTTTTTAGGTTATAGATAATATCTAAATTTGAGGTTATCTATCTGGTGTATGTATGAACAAATAACTACATGTATTTATTTTATAAAACTGTTCAAACCACCAACCATTTTATTTTTAACACAACTCTTCAAAACACCAATCACTTATTTTTTCTACGCAAAAAGAAATAAAATATAATAAAACAGACAATGTTGCACCGATACCCTTCCTAACAGAGGTTTTGTTCACGATAAATGGGGTGGTTTTGCTCTGCTTTTTTAATTCTTCTGACTGAGAAAATAATGTCAAAAAGCTTATGATAATAAATTGTACACATATATACATCGGGAAAGGTAAACGTGCATTTTAAAGAATAGTTTGCACCAATGGTGTGAAGACATTTTCCTCGTTAAACTAGTATACGAGTACGATTTGTATGGCTTTAAGCACATAAACGCTAAAAACAATTCTATCGTTTTAAATCACTGTTCTTAAAGCTATAAAAAAGGCGTTTAGGTATAATCATAAACATTTAATTAACTTAATAAAGAGCGAGGAACATTGCATCATACACAGCTAGAATATTTAATTGAAAATGAAAACTTAACTGCTATCAGTACCCAGACACTTCAGTTTGTTAACCCCCCCTATCGTTACGAGATTCAGAAAACATTGACACTACTTGTGAAAAATTATTATAAAGTATGTGTATTGTGAACAGACGTGAGATTTCTTGGTCCAAACACGTGATAACTTTGGCGGGACGAGAAAAGATTGTCTATGGCCTAGATTTAGTCTCTCGGTGCCATGTTGCTAAAAAAAGAGAACTGTTAGCACACTTTTCTGGACTTCAACAAATATACTTTGAAATACATGTAAAAAGAATCCACTCAAGCAAATAAAATCTTGATAAAAAGTTAAGTCTGAGCGCCGCGCATAATGTCCAACTCATAGGAAACATTTTGTCCCTCTAGTTTGAAGAGAGATAAACATCACAAATGTGACATTGGCTGTGCAGCCGTTATTGGATGCCCTTGCTACTACAGACCTCAAACCTTCCTCTTGCCTCTTTGTACACAACGTACTGCAGCCACGCTGCAGCCCGACTTGCTCTAGTCTCACTGCGTCGCTCACGGACCAGTCCGTGTTCTTTCGCCTCTTTTTTTTTCCTGGGACAGGAGAGGGGCATGGAGATGCTAAGGGTCGCTCCATCTTCGGTGGCTTTGAGAGGGTAACCAAACTAAGGGCAACGCTTCTCAGAAAAATTGAGGATTGACAGTTTCCCACCAGAGAGTTTGTGGTCCGTAATGAAGACAATGACTGTGTCCTACCAATGTGTCCGAAAAACACGCAGTGCCACCATTTCTTGCTTTTTCCGACTTATTTCATAGAGATCACACAGAACGTCAGCTTTGTCAACGCCCTACCATGAGAACATTATAGTCAGGTATAGCCTGCAGGCCATCTTTTCGTGTTCGCTAGACAATTGTGATTTTCGTGGAGTGAAAGTTACCACATTCACACATTTCCACATTTTACATCCCTCCACTTGAAGAAAGAAACGCCATCATTGCCCACTCTGTTAAATCGACCTCTGTTTAAGTTATTCTCACACGTGAGTCCATCCGGTAGGCCCTTTCTATTTAGTTTGATTGTGCCGCACGACCAGTCCTGTTACTGCGCCGATGAGCAAGAAGTGGAATGGATGTAAAACAGTTGTCGATAAAGATTTTGTGACCTTTCCCTAAAATGTCCTGACACAAGTTTAGGACAACAAACTATCTCAGTTCAAGGCCATCTCTTCCAGCTCCTGTTCCCTTTCCTCGGTACACCTCAATTTAAAGCCTCTCTTGATTGGTTTCATTTGGCAACAATGTTTGAGGCAGCTTCTTCGCTTGAGCAACATCATTGATTTATCAATGCTCTGTTCACGCTTAATGTCATACAGCTTTGTGAAATTAATATTCAAGGAGTCAAGAAAAGGGCGCAGTTTACAAAGTTTATCATTTAGACGGTTGAGAGCTATGTTATCATTGACATGCAGGTTGCTCAAGAATTGTTTCAATCTTGTTTTTTTTTACATTGTCGAGGACATCTGAGAATCAGGAACTGCCAGATCTGTTTGATTCAAATAATACAGCTTGTTAGATAGCAGTGTATGGTAAGCCACGACAAATACCTTGAAATCGGGCAATGTAAACGCTGGAACAGCTCTATTCATCTGACTGACGTAGAAGTTGGATGGAGTCACTATGTTGTCTTCAATGTTGGAATCCCAGAAGTTTAAGAACAAGTCGACAGGACGTTTGCAGATTTCAAACTCTTGCTCCATAGGCCCTGATCGAAAAGTGGAAAAAAACGGACAAAAAAGTGTTAGTACCAAAAGGCCAATTTAAAATAAAACAAATGCACACATAGAATTTAATCTTTGTATAAGACAAAAAAGTTGCAAACCATAAAGCAAAAGTGAGGAATAAATATACATTTTTACAAGCCACCCCCTACCCCCAAAAAAAAGAATTTTCCACAAAAATGTGCCCAACTTCAAATTTAGCACAAACCTGGCAGGTAGACGACATATTGGAATTCCTTAGAGAAACAAATGCCCCTTGATTTTTTGTTGTGCATAGATTTTGAGATAGCCTTCGGTACATTTTTTGCGACTTTTATCATGAAAAAGTTTAAAGCATTTTGTTTCGGGGGTAATTTTTTCAGATGGCTTGGAGTCTTATCGCCTCAAAGGAGATGCTGTGTGCAAAACGCATGTTTCACAACAGAGGATTTTAGATGGAAAGGGGTGGTTAGACAGGGATGTCCTATCTCTCCATTACTCTTTGTTATGGCGGTAGATTATCTGGCATTAAAAATCGATTAATCAGGATCAGTTGTAGGGATCAGATTATCTGACAGTAACAAAAAAGCTGTCACAAAAACTATGCAGATGACCCTTTTTTGTCAGCAACAAGAGATACATTGATGCAATTTTTCTATCTCAAAACTTTCTTTAAAAAATATCCTGTCTTGATTTTAATATATGTAAACCTATGATCATGCTGTTTTCAGAATATATTCAGTTAGAGAATATTTACAATGGAAATAAAGGAGTCGACATATTGAAATTATCAGGAGTTTACTTAAGTTCTCACTGTGAGACAAGTGCTATCAAAGGAAGTTGGCTTATTCGCGTACAAAACATTGAAAACACACTAGTAACGCAAGCGAAACTTATCTATAGCAGGTAAAATTCAACTCTTAAAATGTTATGAAATAAGTAATAGAATACATATTAGACAGCGCTTTTTTATGCCCCCGGAGATTTGAGATGCTGTTAAAACAATCTTCTTCAAATTCCTTTAGAAAGAGAAAAAAAAACATTCGAGAAAATCAAATACGAAACACTGTGTAACCCCTTAAATTTTGGTGGATTAAACATGATTGGCCTTAAACATTTGGAGGTTTCTTTTTTTTTTCAACTGAATGAAACAACTGCCTTCAAAAGAGTAGAACGTTGGAAAGCCTCTTCTAACGATAGCTCGATATATAGAGAGATATCATAGGTTTGGGGCTAAAATAATACAAATTACTAGAGCGCTCAACTTTAGGAGCAGATTAATTGTTTTTTTTCCCTCTTTTTTTGTCTTTTTTGTTTATGTTATTCTCACCTTTATTTTTTGTATAGAATAACATAGTCTATTATAACATCCCAGGCCTAGTCTTACCACTCACTTAGCTTTAAACTCCCACAACATCATACTTTTCTGATTGTTTTGTTATACTTAATGTTGTCTGGGCTAGCAGTTATTTGACACAGGCAAAGCCTATGAATGGAAGCAGGAGAAGTAGTATAATCAGTTATGGATCTTCGTTACAAGACTCAGCTTTTTAAAAATTAGACACCATTCTCTCTCTCTCTCAATCTCTCTCTCTCTCTCTCTCTCTCTCTCTCTCTCTCTCTTTCTCTCTCTCTCTCTTTCTTTCTCTCTCTCTTTCTTTTTCTTTCTCTCTCTCTCTTTCTTTTTCTTTCTCTCTCTACCTTTCTCTATCCCTCATAATTATAGTCTCATGTCATTTCTAAAAAAAGAAACGAGAACATTTTTGTTACAACTACTCACCTTTGCCCGCATCCTTTCTAGCTACCATTAAATTACTGGTCAATCATACAATTGATAGCAGGCAACCCTACCCATGCACGTGGTTGTAATAGTTTGAACTTTTCAAACAGTACAGTCGATCTTTACCTGTTTAGGTTTTGTTTGCAATTTCAAAGGTTGGTTAAAAGGTGTTTGATCCCAAAGTCTGTACTTTGGACCTAAATGCTGTACGAGGTTGTAAGCTTAATATTAATCCTTTTTTTTTTTTTGGTTAATGTTCTGAACAAAAGTTTTCAGGCAACAACAAGAATATTCCTTTTAATTGTCCTAACCTAGTTTATCTTTATTGTTTTACACCACCTCCAAACACGATAAAGTAAAAATAGTTGTGCTTAGTAACTTCCTGCTTTTATTTATTGTTGAATTTTTAAAATAAAATTTATCATGCGCTTTTTATCACTGACTTTTTAACCAACCCTCACCTATGTCGATAAGCAATGCATGCCGGGAAGCAGACCAGGTGGGGGCCTTGATAACTCATTTGCAGTAACTGTTGAGGCAAAGCCTCAGAGTCATTGGAAATTTTCGCTGATTTATAATTATAAGAGGGACTGCCTCTCACCCAACCCAGACTTGGGAATAATTGAGCACCGGCGGACCAGTCAGTCCTGTGTGAGCGATCACGTGGAAGGTATACTGAAAGGTTATAAGTTATGTCAAAACTATCAATATCGTTTATTCAAGGTGTATTGCGTTTCAAACGTTGACACCGATATGTGACTCTGTAATTACATGAAAGCAGCAACGATTGCTATGAAGTACACACATACCATAGTTAATTAAACCTCGGACATAACTATTTCAATCACAAATCTGCATAAGTATAAGTTTTTGAAACATAAATTTTTAAGAAACGCAGGCTTTAAATTGTTGAGGCAGAAAAAGATCTAGATATCATAACTATCTATATCGTCAACCAACCCAAGTCACAATGTAGGTTAGTACGAGATTATGTGTTTTTAAATGCCTATCTAGGTATTTTTAAGCTAGCAGTTGGAGTAATGATTAAAATTTCGCTAGAATAATACCTGAGCGTGCATTTTTTGCCCATGGTCGGTATCTTTAATTATATTAACCGAAAGACTTAAAGCTTAAATTGTTCAAAACTAATAAATTAAAAGAACAAAAATAAATGAATTTATTCTTATAAACCCTTTTCTAGCTTTACCAATCGTGTAGGCTGTGAACCAACAGCAGTGTTTACAGGATAATACTATTGAATTTTCGTTTTGTTTTTATAGAAATCCGGGTAAAGATGCAGTGTCTGAAGCGTTTACAAAAATCACAAATTAGATAAAATTGTATATACCTGGTTTATGCAGCTTATCTAATCGTATGTTGCGTATTTCTACCCTAACAGTATGTTTGGAGTCGATTTTGTCTCCATGTTCAGTTAAGAGAAAAAAAAACAACACAGTCCCATCCGTAGGTCGAAGGTACATTTTGACCCCATATTTTTATAGAGGAGAAAAAAAGCATGCTCCCATCCGTATGACCACTGGGGTCGAAAACTCTTTGATCATAACACTTCAAATCCCAAAGGTGATTTTACACGGTAGATTTCAGACCTTAAAATCAGAATGATATTTTAACATTTTTGTGGAGCTCTTACACGGGGCAGAAAAAATAAACGAAACAAATTTTAGGCTACCCTTAGATCTAGAACCTAGATCTAATCTAGCACTGAACCTTTTTATTCTAGCACTGAAACTTTTTAATCTAGCACTGAGCCTTTTGCGTCAACTACATCTAGATTTATATCTCGATGAGGGTATATTGCACGATAAATATGCTAACCATTATTTTTTCAGTCGATTGGCATTTCTTTTTATGTGTCGACGCCGGAAGCAAAGCCCTGTCTGATTCATTGGTGAAAGAAACCTCCATTTTGTTTGAAAAAATTTGAGGTTCGAGATGATGCAACGCACGTTTTGATTCTCTCCCCAAAAATAAACCTTTCTATTCACACTTTTGGGTGGGAAAAAATCAAAACGACAGGGATTTCAGGGAAAATCTACTTGTTCGAGAGCTCTAAAAATTACGTTCTGATTTCCATTCTGATTTGGCATGCCGTTTCAGAAAGGTGTAAACCCACCTTGAGGGAGGTGAAAGTTTAGGAATGACCAAAATCAATAAAAAATGTATGTATTCCAGGCTTTCTAAAAGGAGTGGTGGAGGACCCACAAACTTCCTCCATTCAATCTGTGCGAGCCAATTGAGCTCGTTCCATGTGTTCACTGACTCCACTCTTTTACTTTCCACTGACCTCCTCCAGGTACCCTGTGGTCTTCCTTTCTTTATTGCTCCTTGTGGATTCTACGTGAGAGCAATCAGTGGATGTCTAGATTTGCTCAGTCTTAGGACATGTCCAAGCCATCTCCATCTTCTTTTCTTTACTTCTTCTATAATTGGTCGTAAACCAGTTCTTTCAGATGTTTCCTTGTTGGTAACCCTATGCTCTCATCGAATTCCCAAACTTTTTTAAGACACCACCCCTCAAACACTTGAGTTTACTTTCAATCCTTCGGTTGGTTATCCATTTCTCTGAGGCATACAGTAAAACAGATCGCACATTAAATGTGCAAAATTTAAATTTTGTTTCTTCCTTTATCCTGTTTGACTTCCAGATGGCGTTAAGTTTGCAAAAACGGTGGAGGCCATAACTACTCTAGCTGTTATCTCCCCATTGATGTTACCATCTGCAGTCAGGTAACTTCCAAGATACTTAAAATCTGTGACATTTTCCAAACTCTTTCCGTCAATGAGAACATCACTATTTGATTTTGTGTTGATTTTCATGACTTTTGACTTGGAGTGACTTATCTTCAACCCGACTGACCTTGTTGTTTTCACGCAACTTGTTTTCTCATGCAGGTCTTTTTGTGAGTGAAGCAGTAAGGCTGTATCATCTGCAAAATCTTCATCCTCGAGATGGTTGAAAGCCTTCCATGTGATTCCCCTAGGTTGTTGGTAGGTAGCTCTTTTCATTAACCAACCAATAGCGGTAAGGATGAGGAGAGGATATATATGATAGAGCCTTGCCGGACTTCTGATTTTAATGCAAACCAATCACTTTGTTGCCCTCGATTTCTCACGCAGCACTGGTTGTGGGCATATGTGTCAGATAAGATGTTGATAATTTTCTGAGGAATTCCATATGATTGGAATATTTTCTATAAAGTTTTATGATGGACGCTGTCAAAAGCCTTTTCATAATCAATAAAATTGAAGTAAGTTGGGGAGTTCCATTCAATCGATTGTTCTATGATTGTGCGCAAGATAAAAATCTG
>BMAT01001684.1:516741-518352 GCA_019649035.1 Elysia marginata | reverse complement strand
TTTACTGAACACAAGGATGGCCAATTCGGGCGGCATGTTAAGTAATCAAGGATCAAACCGGCGCAATCTTCCGTACCCCGTGAAAGCATACCGGTACTGAAAACGGTCCATCACGTTTCAAGATGAATCTCTCTCTCTCTCTCTCTCTCTCTCTCTCTCTCTCTCTCTCTCTCTCTCGTCATCAATTCTTGTTAATGTTTTTTATTTTATTTCATTTTTTGCTATTTTTCATTATCATTTTCACCATCTTTATCATCATCCTCATTTCATCATCACCATCACCTCTGATCATCATCAACATGAACAACGACAGATTCATCGTCATCATTATCCTCTCTCACCGCTAAATGAGTTCATTAACAATGTTACTTTTTTGTAAGTATTCATTATGCTATCAAAATGTTTATAACTGCTTATTTTACAAATGTTTTTCATTTTATATAGTTCCTTTCATTGTTTCAACATATTTCATTATGTAATAATTACCTGTTTATATTTAACGGCCAAATGGAAAAAGGCATTGTGCCTAATTTGCTACAGTTTTAAAATAAAATTCAGTTTAGTTCAAATTCAATTTTCTCTCTCTCTCTCTTTCTCTCTCTCTCTCTCTCTCTCTCTCTCTCTATCTCTCTTTCTCTCTCTCCCTCTTAGTCTGTCCCTCGTTATTTTCTATTTAACATTCAATAGCTCTATCACCAAACTAATTTTTCTAAGAACGATGTCCATAAACATTGCCAAAAAGACTTATCGCATTATCATTAAGCGGCAAGTTCAAATTTAAAAATTTTCTCTTAGACTTATGAAGTCCGTTATGCTTACCGTTGACATTAAATTTTGATTACTTTTATAGTACAAGTTTTACTGCGCCTTTTTTCTTGCTTTTACTTCATCTGTGCCCCTGCTTAATTGTCTAGTTTAATTTACCTACATGTAATCATAAAACTGATTACCCGGTTTATGATTTTTAAAACTATAATTACAAACGCCACAACCTACGTCAACACAAAGACACGTTCATCATCACTTGCCTAATGACTTCGTCTATATGGCACATTGAAGGCATAGCAGAAACGCGAAATATTGCGAAACTTTAATGACTAACTCAGCGTGTCGGCGACTTACCTTGACCACCTCGGCTAGGATCACTGACCACACAGGTTGTATAGAGCCGTTGATGAGACTGGCTACACATCCAATGAATATGAAACTCCACTCTGGCCTGTTTTCCAAGATTAGGCGCCATACGGGGTTCTTTATCGGTGGATACTCCGCCTCCTCTTCTCCACTGATTTCCTTTTCCTCGTAGTCATCAACCTAGGATATTTTACAACAAACTTTAATTTCGTATGTAAACTTAAATGTGAGCAAACATTTTGAATATAAAAAAAGAGGGAGGTTTGGTGAGAATGTTTTCGCCAAAGGGAAAGGATAATTACATGAAGTGCAGCCCTATCGGTATATGGAAAAAAAAGGTTTGTGAACTTTATAATTGTGCCTCATCGCTATTAGCATTCTATAGACCTTTCAAGTAATTTTCACAGATTCAACTTGGGTATATACGAAATGGTCAAAAAAATTTTACCTGAAACTAAAAAGATGATAAGGTCAGCA
>BMAT01001684.1:506741-511741 GCA_019649035.1 Elysia marginata | reverse complement strand
ACGTTGAGTAGGAAAATAAGACGCATAACTTGGTTGAGCCCACCTTAGTTAAATAACTCTTCAAATATTGGAAAAAAGTTTTTCGATCTCCTCAACTTCTGCTTCCCACCCAACCACAAATTTGAATAAATAATCAACAAAAACGCCATCAAACTCAGTTATAGCTGTATGCCCAACATAAAGCAAATGATCAGCAGTCGCAACAAACGGATACTCAACAAAATTTCAAAAAAAGACAGTTCAAACAGATGCCTTTTGCGTCAGTGACAGGTTTTGAAATGTTGATTGGTTAAAACTTAATATGACAATTTTCACTCTAGGTTCTTGGTTTTTGTTGTTTTTTGTTGTTTTTTTTTTCGTTTTCGAACGGACTTCGTACACAAGCACACTATCTGTGTCACTGAGTTACCATGTGTAATAATTTACACATCAGCATGAATTAATTTATTCATTGTGCTAAGTCAGACACAAACCTTAACATTTTCTCTGCAAGGGTAGGTGAAATGCACATCCCTCAGTCGCAGGTTACCAGTGAGACTTGGCGGTTTCAGACCCTCCACTGACAAACTGTCTATCTTGGATTTCTAGAGAGTTTAAATTTAAGATTTTCTCTTAACAAGGTAGTTTACTTCTAAAGAGATTTTCAAAAAGCAAAACCTGACTCAAATGAGAATAAATCGACATATGTCAAGTTGATGTGCGATTACATCAATTTTATATTATTTTCAAAATAAACAAAAATATGCTATTGTAAAATTTTACTTTTTTACGAGGGATTATCAATTTTGAATGTCCCTGACTGTGAAGAAGTTCTGATAGAGGCATGAAATGTTCATACATATATTTATTTTTGCAATATAGTCATCATGCAGATCTACACACTTTTCCCATCGCCCCTTGAAAGCAATACTCCCTTGGTTGGACCTACTATCCACTTGTCATCAATTCGTCTTTTTTCAGATACGCCTTTAATGAATGAAGAGCCGAGTACATCTATAGTTATAAGTCGGTCAGAGCAAAAATGTCGTATTGCATGTGCAACCCAACTTCCTTGCAGCTTTCAAATCACCTGTCAACACATTTGATATGTTCAAATGGTCGTGAAACACAGTATGAGCTAAACCATAAGACATGTTACTGGAGATGAAGTGAGAAAAATCATTAAATCGTCGCCTGCCAAATCATGCTGTCTGGACCCTATACCCACACCGCTACTCGTATTAGTTACTCACCTTGATTGCCTGATTGAGATAATCACAAAAATGATCAATGATTCTTTGTTATCTGGTAGTGTTCCAAAAGCTTTCAAACATGCTATTGTTATTCCCCTCTTAAAGAAGTCAAACTTATCAACAGAAGAGTTATAAAATTTTTGACCTGCATCAAATCTATCGTTTCTTTCTAAAACTCTGGAAAAGGTTGTTTTTTTGTCGGTTAAAGCATCCTTTTGGCAAGAATGGACTAAGGGTAACCTATCAATCTGCTTACCGTGAACTTTATAAAATTGAGACAGCATTATTGAAAATACATAATGGCCTTTTGTGTGAATCCGACAAGGGTAAAGTCTCAATCCTTGCTCCTCTGATTAAAATGTCGCATTCGACACAATCGACCATGAAATTTTGCTTAAACCTTTGGTCTTACGGGTTTTGTGCTTGATATGGTTTCGATCTTACCTTTTGGGGCGTTCTCAGTCTGAATTAAGCCTATAATACAAAGTCAAATGCAAAGATCTTAAACTATGGAGTGCCACAAGGGTCAGTACTAGGACCTTTTCTGTACACTCAGCCTTTAGGAAATGTAATTAGAAAATATGCCATATCATTTCACATGTACGCTGATGATACTCAGCCATATCATTCTGTACAGCCAAATGATGTAAAAGAGGCTCTTGTAAATATGAAACGGTGTAACGATAACGTTAAAATATGGATGAATGAAAACAAACTCAAAATGAATGAAGAAAAAATCGAATTGCTTCTATGTAATCTTAAAAAAGATGTGGTTTTGATGTTGAAGATCATATAAAAATAGAGAATGAAAAGGTATTCTTTGCTATTCTTTGCTAAGAAAGCGAAAAATTTGGGTGTGGTGTTCGATTGCAGCCTATGTAAATCATCTTTGTAAAATTCTTTACTATGGGCTTTATAAAATTGGTCAGGTGACTGCCTTTTTAAATGTAGACTCGTTGAAGAAACTTATTTCATCTTTTATTTTTTCACGTACTGATTATTGTAATTCTCTCCTTTCTAGTATACCAAAGCAAAAGTACATAAGTTAAAGCGTTTTAAGTTCATGGCAGCTAGAATAATTATGAAAAAAGAGTGATCATATTACACCTTCATTGGTAAAACTGGACTGGCTCCCTGTTCAATTTAGTATATTATACAAAATAGGTGTGTTGTGTCATAAAACTTTAAACGGTAAAGATCCACCTTATATTTTTTATCTTATTTAAAAATATGTTCCTTCTAGGAATTTGAGATCTGTTGACGCAAACTTACTTTGTATACCTAAAAATGGTCTTAAGAAGCTAGCTGAAAAATTCTTTTCACATTTTGCTCCTCAGGTCTGGAATTCCCTACCGCAAACTATTCGCGAAATTGTTTCCGAGGAACAGTTTAAGTAGGCGGTCAAGACCTATTTTACTCAAGATGAATTTGGTTGCTTTAAAGTCTGCTTTTAGTTCTATAAGATATGTATTTTTCCATTGTTAACTATGAATGTACTGCTCGAATTTATATTGTAAATTGTATTAATGGTAATTTTAGAGAGAGTCTTTGAATGATAATTGCGTGATTGTTCAGCGCTTTGAGCTGTTTTGTATGGGTAAGCCGCTATACAAATCAATTTCATTACATTATTATGTAAGTTTCCTTAACAAATGTCTCGTATCGTAATCCTTCGATCTAAGATAACAAATCCTTTATCTTTTAAACATTATCCTTAATTAGCACCTCCCAAGAAAAAGGACATGGGTCTCATTTGCCACATCAAAATGTCCACAGTTGGACTTTCTTATCTAAAATTTTACCACAGATACGCTGGTCATTTTTTCCTCATACGTTTCTAACACCTCCTGGTAAATTTCTGTTGGTTATTTTCACTGTTAAGGCAAAGATATTTCAGAATAGAGCACATGTCAATTTTCTCTGTTGTTCGAAAAGGAGAAAACGGAGTTTCTCTCTTGTGTTGGCTAGCGCAGCAGCACTAAAAGTTGCACAGCTTAATATTCGAGGTTGCAAAAGCATCTGTGAAAATTTTATTAAAATCCAAGGACTAGTTCATGCTCAAGGAGATTCCATATTGATAACCCCTCGTAAGTTTCAAATCCACTTTAAGTAAAATCAAAAACATATGTCTACGGACAATATTCGTGACAAAGTATTTTTGTCTGTTTTCCTGCTACATGTATTTCCAATAGTTTGGAGATATAATTAAAAATAAAACTACACGTAATACCTAGCTAATAAAGAAAATTGAAGTTTGTAGAACTTAAAAAATGTATCGATTTCTTCACCAGTTATGCTGAGAAATTTTCTGCTGTACGAAAGGATTTTAAAATTTTGTAAACAGCAGAGCAATGTGTAAGTTTGTCAATCAACATATGTATACTCAGCTTACAAAAATTTTACCTCATAGTTCAAATGTGTCAACAGCATGAATCCACTGTACGTACCCTGTCTAGTATCTCGAACACACTGAAGGCGGCGGCTCTGCCTGTGTTTACAATGATGGCGGAAGGGGCGGCAAGTCCTAGAGCGAGCACTCCTAGCAGCGCTTGCAGAAACACCTGAAATATCATAGAATTAGTCGGTCTTACAAATCCGTTTGGTTTTCACACCATGTTGGTTATCTTGTTTCTTAACTAAATTGTTAGTTTTTTTCAAGTACCTAAATAATATATGCTATTGATTGTATTATGATGTTGCGAGAGACGCCCGATAACTCTGGCAAATTGAAAAAATATATTAGAATGACGTTATTGCTAGCATGTTAAAGGTGGTGTCTCTTTACTGAGAAGACTTAAGTCTTTCGATACATAGGCAACTGGAACGTTAGGCATTTTACAACGATATCCTATTTAATGTATGCAATAGGATGTATTTATAGAATACACTGTAATGTACAAATGTTTAACTTTTTTTTAAAGTATGTACATGTGTGGAAAAATGAAATGTTTGTCATAAACTTATACATGTAATGAAACGCTGTCCAAGACAAATTTCCCACTGGGACGAATAAAGATTCATCATCATCATCATCATCATCATCATCATCATCTTCAGAAAAGTGCTTTAAACTATTAACTTCCGAACCCTTCTTAAATCAAAGAGGTATCAAGGTTTTAAACTTTTGCGGCATAAGATAAGTTTGCCAACGATAAAAGTGTTCCTGTAAGATTTTGTTAAAATTGGCACAGCCTTGTTTGACATACCGACATCATGTCCTTCACGGAGTAGTCGCCGTCTCGGACCAGTTTGCCGCCGTACCAGAAGCCCACAGCCCAGTTGAAGAACATAGCGCACCAGCTGACACCCCAGCCAATGCCCAGAACCAGGCTTTTGTTGATGCCGTACTTCTTAGCCTCGGACAGGTTTGCTACGTACCTGATTGTACAAACACAACATGACATCTTTTAGGGAGAAATTTTGAAATCCAACGAATCAAAACTGAAGGAAGATAGCATAACAATGTAAGATTCTCTTTAATGCAAAAGCAACATCAACGGCTTTTTTTTTATTTCAAAACATTTTTGTTTTGCATTTCTAGTAAAGTAGTGTTAAAAAACGAGTTGTAGTTATCTTTAAGGAAACTAAACGCATCACTTGTATAATAAACCTATACGGTTACAGTAGTGGTCGTAGATATATCTAAGTGTTTAAAGAAGAAGGAAATCCCTAACTGAGATAGTGCTATTTAAGAGTCATATGTATTTGACTTACTTGACTGAGGGCCTTTCGCATCTCAGTGCTCCGACTGGGACGCCTCGGCTGCTT
>BMAT01001684.1:481528-495736 GCA_019649035.1 Elysia marginata | reverse complement strand
CATACACTACTTGTACAGTTACAGTACAATTAATATGTCAATCGCCCAACTTGAATTTTATAAGACACTATATTCACAAGACTTAGTAACATTCAAATATTTCACCTGTAGGCGCCATCAGTAATAATAACAAAAAAAATTATAATTACATTAAATTCTTATTTTCGAAATTTCTTTTTCTATTGTTACTGACGAAGCCTTTAGGAGAGCGTTTAAATGTTATTTCGTTTTGTAATGTTATCTTATTACATTCAAGTTGGCTGATTGGCATATTTATTGTACTACGAGTTTCTTTCCTTCGCTCGTGAATCCATTGAACTCTTGGATTTATTTCAATGTATCGGTACCTAAAGGGTTAAATATTTGCTTGCCCTTACAGTATAGTATGTTACAGCTCTTGCACTGAGCGTGAAGGGATCCTAATAAAAGGAAAGCAACTGATACTTTCTGACAACTGCATTTGAACATGAGACGGCGATACCACCTCGACCGGTGAGCGAGAGATTCCGAGATTTTTAGAGCAAGCTCGCCAACCAATGAGACATTAACACCCAATATATCAGTTGTCAAAATCTGTCACATCTTAAATGTCCATGATGTTACAGTATCAGATTGTTCATGTTAATTGTTACAGTTGACAGGCGTGTTGAACTGTAATGGATACACCCACCATCCTACCGTGCTCACCTTGTCTAGTTTGTCGGAGATATGTACATATTATTGACTTCAGTGTACCTGTGGTTTTTCTACTGTTTCTCACCGTTGAGCTTTGATAGATAGTGTCTTATTAAGGCACACTCTTTAGTTCTACTCTATTTTCGTGCCAGCCTGTCAGTCTAATGCCATTATCAAATAAAAACACAAAATGTTTTACAAGGCCTTTTGTGCAAATTGTTCCTTGTCAACTCAAATAGCTTTATCAAATTTGGTCATAAGTTTCCCCGGCATCTAAACTTATTCATCTCCAAGCCATATGCAGCTATGACGTCTCATCAGTGTTTTATTGCTCAAAACGTCACACATATTCGTGTTCGAATACCGCCGACAAAATGGCGCAGAGCAAAACAAAGGAATTAGTTTTGAGGCATTTTTTATGCTTACTGACTTCCTGAATGCAGAGGGAATTTCATCAATTGATACATGTGTTCAATGGCGCATGAAGAATGTCTACAGTGCCGCTTTTTTAGATTTGAGCAAGGTCAGAAAGTGAACGAAAACATGGAGTCGTGACGAGCCGGCAAGACTAACCTCGTTGTGGTCGAACCATCACTACGGCAGATGATAAGCATTAGATAAAAGTGGTTATAATTTTTCGTGAAAACTATCACATTAAACAGCAAAATATTGCTAAATTCATTGGAATATATTTGAAATGGGTACATCGTTAATGATGCTATGCAATACTGCCAATTATCATCACGACAATGCTCTCCTCCAAACCAGTGGAAATTTTCAACATAAGCCCTGACTCAACTTACATTTTCGAGATCCTAAGTCGTCCTTCATGTAGCCCAGACCTAGACTCAAAATACATATTCCCCCAAGATCAAAGAGCAATTGGAATGAAACAATTACACTGATGAGCATGAAGTTCAGGCTGGTTTGCGGTCTGTGAAGCAGGGGGAAATCACCTAACCTTTTTGCTGACGTGTTTGAACAAATTGTTCATCATTGACGCTCAGTCGTTGACAGGGATGGTGACAACTTGTAAAATTAAGGTAGCTTCATATAGCACACATCATAAGATTTCATTTCATGCATAATTTTTTTTTAATCTATAGAATGATTACTTTCGAAACAGTACTGAGTAGTTTAAGGGGCAAAAATTTTCAGTCTCGCCTCGTGTTATTATATAATACTAAATAGGGCCTACATGTATTGGCCTATGTTTATTTCAGCAAAAAAATGCGCAAAAATACCCCAATATTGATAAAGGTGATAGGCCTACACATAATCATACAGAACTCGCATGTTGTAAAACACTAAACTATCGAAGAGATTCCTTGTAAGGATTAGCCCAGGAAGACAGTTCAATGGTAACATCACACCAATATCGTAATTGGTGTATATTCATTTGAAATTACGTGTACATAATTATATGAAGATGGTAAATCTCGATGATGTATAGACCTTGACAAAAGCTACCAAAACTTAGTCTAACAGTAAGTTGGCGCTATGTTTTTTCAAGGTTTTGATCACAAAGACAAATTGCTTTTTATTTTCTAGGTTGATACAACTCTACCAATTTTCCAGGAAAAAAAAGAAAAATTGCGGTGAGGACAAATTCATATATGTTGTCAACTTTTACAAGCAGTTTTGCAATTCTTCATCAATAGAAGAGAGGGGGTTTAGGAGAGGGTAGATTTTTTTTTTAAAGGTAGATTTATACATCAAGAGAGACAGAGAAAAAATGAGTGAGAACTGAGATACATTAAAACGTGTTTACAAATCAAGGAAAATTCTTTGACATAGTTGAAGTTTATCAAGCAAATTAATGAATGACTAAATTTTGTCTCAGCAAACAAAAAACTCTTTTTGATTGCATTCTAAACAATGTAAATTATTTAATTTGAATTTTTTTCTGGGACCTTTTGTTCATGCAAAAAAGAATGTTTGAATGTTTTCTGGGACCTTTTGTTCATGCAAAAAAGAATGTCATGCAAGCTCTCTATCTATCAGTCTTGTTTTTCATAATTTCTTGATCTGTCAACTTGAGACTTAGCAAAGATTCCTTGCCTCTAAATACATGTATTAAAAAGTCAGAAAATCACAAGAACACAACTGAAAATGAAACATAAGGAGACCGTTTGAAATATATTTGACTTTATTAAAAATTAAAAAAGAATACTTGTGGTTGTACAAAGATGTTTACTAAAAAAAAAGTACACACGACTGGAATTAAAGCACCATATTACTTCTAACTAAATCACAAATGATTTTTAAGTCTCTGCCTATAAAAGGAATCATGATTACATCAAAAGATAATCTTTTGATGATGATGAAATGATAATGAATAATTTCGAGTTCCTATCAACAGATCTTTCATAAAACTACAGTGAAGAACAAAAGGCTTTCCTCCCAGGATGAGATAATAACAGACTTATCATGTCTCTCTCTACGATGGAACAGACGAAGCCTTGTCTTAGCCCAGGGGTAGAACTGGTATGGTAATGTACAGAAAAATGTGGATAGCCTGAACACTTTTTGGCCATTTCATTTATGCTTCTTTCTTGCTCTTGTGTGGTCATAATCTTAATCAACGTTTCTTCTTTATCTTACTTTTTTCTTGAGAAAAAAAACATACATGAGACATTTTTAGCCTGATATAAGTTATAATTCTGAAAATTGTCTCAATAATATAACTATCTTGCAAGTCCACAAAATAGAGATGGGTGTAGATTTATACTTGTCCACCGTCAAGTATTTGATACAAAGTATTGGACGAGGGAATCAAGTGATCTATAGTACTTTCAATTTTGATTATGCTGCTCTTTTGGGTGGTCATCGCTGTGGAAGCAGCTCACAGATCAAATTCAAGATGGATGTCATGGTAAATCAAAAATACAACATTGAGCATTCTGAGAGGGTTTGCATAAAATTTTCGTTCATTTCTTTGATTTGATTGTCATAAAAAATTAGGACAACTATAGCTTAATTTGCTTAGTGCCCATACTGAAAAAAAAATATTTATTGGCATGTTGAAACCTAAAGTATAATCTAAAAGATTGAAGATATCACAACATAAACAAATATGGTTTTTCATGCATTTCTGAATTATGAAAGTCCTGCATGAAACTGAAAGCATTTTGCACAGTAGCTTAAGTTAAGTAAAGAAAAACAAGCAGTTTTGATTAGAGGAATTCATCAATATTTATCAATTCCTCCACAAGATTTGGGGCTTTCAAGCATATCTCTACATCAGTGTGGATACAGTTGGATAGGCAATTCATAGCACCTCTCAAGGTAAATATTAGTCCTAAACAAAACTATATCTCTAGCAATCCTATGCACAAATTTAGAAAACTATTGATAAACATTGGGATAGGTGTCTCATTTCCTATTTAAATTAGATAAAAACTGTTGTAAATATAGTTTTGATTTTGGGCTTCAATTATATTCAAAACCTCATGTTGGCATGAAATGAATAAAAAAGGTAAAAAATACAGTTCAAAACTTGACTTGCTCAGCATACTTTCATGCATTATTCCCTTGGGAGCTATTTCATAATCCAAGCTCATCTTTCACAAGGTCAAATGTTTAATACAGTAGTATCTGGTTAAACGAACGTCAGATAAATGCACGCTACAGTTTAACTAATGCCCAATCGCTATGACCGATTTTTTTTCTATATAATCAGTATATCCTAAACACATGCAACATCGTCTGAAGGCACGCTATGAATTATGAAATCGGTAAAAAAATTAGTGGATCAGGCAACCACTGAGACGTGCGGAAAAAGCCAGCAGAATCACTCAGCAGGGATTCTCATCTTCCTTTGTTGTCATCACTACAATGCTATATTTGCCTGTTTTGGGATGGGAAGGCTTGGGGCAGGAGCGTGAAGAGGGAGGCTTGGAGGGTAACAGGTGGACAAAGGCCTGAGGATGGTTTGTGTAGACCTTAGAGCACAACAAGCGATATGATCATGATGCAACCCATATGGCACGGACACGGACAGGTGAACTGTTGTAGGCTAGCCTATAATAGCTCTTGTAGCATTCAGCTCAACAAAGCTATTTATTCTCTCGTTTTCCTTTAAAGGGAAGCAACTAGATCTAGTTATTTTTACTACTTTCTATAAATGCAGGCATCTCCTAAACGAACGCTATTTGAGCCTCCCAAGTGCTGTGCGTTTAACCGGAGACTACTGTAATAAAACTTATTGTCCTTATAAACATGATCAAACTTACTTTCAATATACTTGATAATGGCACATATAAAGCCTTTTTATTTAAAACTGTAATAAATTATAAAAGTCAAAATTGAGCTAAGTACTTTTAGTGTTTTAAAAAAAATGCTTGAACTCTTCATGTAAAGGTGCATATGGCAATCCTCATTAATATACATTTCCCTGTTGTCAAAAAAAAAACAAAGCTTTAATTTGTCAGATATTATGCTATCTTTAGACAACATTTTAACTTATACGCTAAATATAGATGCTTCGAAACCAACTTTAGAGAACTTGGAGCAGGTACAAACTACAATAATTTTTTTTAAAGGTTGAAACTAATATAAATACAAAGCTACGAGATTAAAAAACAGACATGCTTCCATGGCCGGAAAAAAATGCCTGAACTTTTTTAAATGCTAACCATTCACCTTGCGGCACGGCAAATTAGAAGTATCATTACTAAATAAAGACAACAACTGATCAAGGATTTTTACATTTTTTACATCTGCCGGACAATGCTGGAACTCTAGCAAATGCCCGGAAAAGAAGCATCTCTGAAAAAACTTTTTTATGTCATTGACACTCTAGAGATGAGGTATTTTAAGTTTTTCTTTTAACCCCTTCGTGAAGTACATTTTGTAGATCGCCCGGACAAGGTAGTTACTAGTTAAAGAGTGGGACTTTTTGTATATTTTTAACATCACTGAACTCCAATTATGATGTCAGATTTTAAATGACTGCCTTAAATGCCCCTCTTATGCAGTGCAAAACATGATGTACATTGTAAGACTGAGCGTCATGGGGAACGGCAAAATCCACTGATTTGAAAACGTACAACGAACACTTTGTCAGCACCTTACGCTGTATGTCACGAAGGGGTTAACTGATATTTCTTTCTTTGTTGTTTTTATTACTGAAAAGCATAAAAAATAGTTCTGTTAAGAATAAAAAGATGAAAAACAAAGTTTTACAAAACAACAAAAGGTTGTGATATTATCTAAGGAAACTAAAACAGCAACAGCAATGATATAGATAAATAGATAAAACATAAACACGCAACATGTGTTAAAGCAAAAATAATGTAGTTCACTTTCATATAATATCAGAAAGACTCACATGGTCTTCACAAAATGGTTTTAAATAATTCTATTTGAGATTAAAATATTGCAATAAATGATTCGAATTAGAGAAAAAGTTCTCACCATGACAAGTTCAATGGCATTAATTTAGTTGTAATTATTTTAATCCAATTCGCTACATAAAAAAGAACAAAAACCTTAAAGAAAACCTGAGGCAAACTGCTGTGTTGAGAACATTGCTATCCATTTATTTTCCTTGCACAGCGAAGTGTTTAAGAAAGAAAAATAAAAGATGACAGCAAAAAGCAAAAAAGGCATAATCTTTTAAATTTATGTTAAAAAATAGAAAAGGATTTAATTACTTCAATTTTGAAAATGTAAAAAAAAAAGAGAGAAAAAAATATGCTTTTTTAAAAAGGAGATACAACATTCCTTTCTGCTGTTCATTCTTTCAAGTTTTCTAGCTTCAAATGAAAATCTGGCTTTACGTTACAATTTATTTTTCTTTGGACTGACAAATTTGGTTAACCATAGGTGTTTTACATATAAATTTAAGTCCAGGATGTCACACAAAAAAACATAGTGTAGGCTTTTTATAAGAGTAATGAAGAGACAGAAATGATGAATTAAGAAGGTGATACAGATCTGTTTTTAATTTTTTTCAAAGTTAAGTAAGACTCTTACACAGTGTGTACAACTTAGTGCTTTTCCCAGGTAAGATTATTGTTTACAGACACAAGGCAAGTTGGTCTATTTTACAACACTAGAAAAAAAAATATAATGACCAACACCTAAGCCTACACTTGTGAAACAAAGCACAGGTGTACCTGGGACCACCAGAACTGATATTTGATGAATCACTTAATTGATACTTGTCAGAATAGCTTGAGCTTGAGCAAGAAAAATTACATTTCTTTATAAATTTTATCTCACCTAGAACTGGCCCTAGTTCCAAACAAGTTTTCTCTGTTATAACTTTTTTTTTACTTAAAGGACAAAGAGGTCACAAATACGAGAGGAAAACCAATTTAATCAATGATTATCAAATTTAATGTTTGATTGCAATTATAAAGCGAAGTGATTCAATACTTTCTAAACTACAAAGATATTGAGGTGGACAGATCATAGCACTTTACTGATTTTGTTTGAACCAGCTCGTCTTCTCTAACGGTTATCACTTGGATCATCCACATGAAGGAGCAAATCCCCAAGTATTATCAGCAGGTACTCGTTCAAAGAGCAAAGGCACTTTTGAAAAATACAAATGTACATTATTAAGATATTTCTTAAAACAATAGAAATAATGAAATTTGTGGAGAGGGCAGAAATTTCAGCACAAAGCCAGGAAAATGAAACAAATGCACGGTGGATCAACTTCAGTCGTTGTACATTTGATTGAAAATTGTATTTTACT
Source organism: Elysia marginata (assembly GCA_019649035.1). Lineage (NCBI taxonomy): Eukaryota > Metazoa > Mollusca > Gastropoda > Plakobranchidae > Elysia > Elysia marginata. The sequence goes on along the minus strand of BMAT01001684.1, from coordinate 488,352 downwards.
ATATTTTCATGACATACAAAATGGCAAAGTATCCAAAAAAGGCTAAAGTTTGTTTTAAAAAAAGGCATATCATATCAACAGATGTATATGTGAGACTAGAATAAGGTAGGAAAAATATAAGTTGTATAAACTAAGGCGTTATAGTCTATGCACAAAAGGAAGAAAAAAAGTTAAAATAACACGGAAAAAAGACATGTTACTTTGGCAGAGGTGTTTTTCTTTTGCTACTCCCTAAGCAGTACCATCATTAGGTTGGAAGACAAACTCAATTTGAAAGCAATTATTGAAAGTGTGAAAGAAGCCTAGAACATGATTTTTTTTGGTTGAAAAATTGGCATTAAACAGTATGAACATAAGTAGACCCAATAAAAGCCATTTCAAAATACTTACATATAAGCATATAAGTTAAAATAGTAAAATTTAAAGCTGATACATAATATAAAATAAAAAAAATATCTTTACAAACATGCAGGTCATTATATACTTGCATCTATGAGCGCCACCTAGCACATCATACTAAACAATTCAAGATATAAACATGCATCCACAAAAACACTAAATGAATAGAATTGTAACTAAGGCTTTTTCTCTAATGTACCCAAAATATACATACGTAAATTACACAAGCAATAGCTACAAAAATTTTGATTTGCCTTAAAGAAAAAAAGGAAATGTGATCTGTGTAAAATGAATTAACTTAATGTTTTGGGTATGAAAAGGCACATATGTCTACCCTAGCATTCTTTTCAACATTTTTACATAAGAATTGAAAAAAAAAATACTGTATAAAGAAATTTTAAAATATGTACATAGTTAACATGCATAGCTAGGGTTACGGGGTATATAATGATGATAAAATATAAAACAAAATATGATTGCACATGAAATATTGAAAATAGAAAAAGAACACACCACATGACTTATAGCTTTTGTTCAATGGCAAAAGGTGCTTTTTGCACTACCCATGTTTACACAAACATGTTAATACTTAAGGCTTTTGAGTGTAAACTTAAAATTAAATGTACAGATCGTTTTTTACAATTTAAACACTTTTGCTTAATAATGGTGTTTTTTACCCATGTGTTTTATAATTATACTGATTTTTTTTATCAAGTTTGCACAGATGAAGATATACACCATTGGATAGTATAAATATATTTTAAAGATTATCTCTTTGATACCATCACCAATAAATATAATTAAAGTAAACAAAACAAAAAACAAAAAATCAACAAAATTTAGGAATGACAAGGTCTTGTCAGTAATTTTTTTTTCTATCTAGAATATCTATTACCAGAAAACTGCATGAAATTATTATAACTGAATAAAAACTAATCTAACTCAAGGATTTTTGTTGGTTTTTTTTTTTTTCTTTAATTCTTCATTTCTGATTCTTCTGACATTATATTTTTAAACCTTCACAACAATTTAAAACATTATAGATAATCACTACTTCTAGTAATTTTTATGAAGTTACCTGAACAATCGTAACATTGCAAATACCTTTTACGCAGCAGTTTGTAAAAATACAATCTAATAGCAATCTTTCCTAATGATCTTGGAGTTATTAAACTAATTACTTAGAGATTTAAATTCAATCAACCTGACTACAAGGAAAGGTCAACAGGAGCTTTCTGCACAAGCAAACAAAAAAAACAGGAACCTTCAGATTAAAATAAATTTTCAAGACAGTTAAGGTGATAACTTTTAAGAAATGAAAGTACAGTTCTTAATATAAATGTCTATTACACCAAAAACTTGGGTGAATATAGTTTAACCACATTTTCATTCCTTGTTCAGTGTTTTTCATCTGAACTTATCTATTTTTATTAATTTTAGAAAGAAAATGTGAATGAGTTTGTTAGTCCCAAAAAGGTTTAATGAAAAATCATTACATTTTACCCATTGCATTTTACAATTGTGAGTTTTAACTCGATGACAACACCAAGGACACAAGTGTCCCCATTATCATGACAGCATTTGTGACACAGTGGACAGATGTGTCCACTTGGCTTTGCCAATACTTTTTTTTCATTTTCTAAATTCATACATAAGCGATCTTGAAAGAAATGGTTAAGAGGAAGCAATAGCTTATTCTCTTTTACAAGGCAAAAGGTCAATAATCTGAGGTGCAAGCAGCTTACACACAAAAAAATCAGGAAAAATTCACAAGACCTCTATGAAATACAAGTAATTAGTGTGGTGCCTGGCATTGTTATTCAATAGCTGTTACAAAAACAGAATGAAAAACTACAAAATAACCCCTTTTCTTCCAACTTTGTACTTATATCTTTCTGAATAACTGACTACTCATTGGTATTAGTCAAACAAGCTTGGTTCTAACAAACAAACTTCGAAGTCTCTGCTTCACTGATTTTCCAGCTTTATTCTGCAGAAAGAATGTGCTTGAAATTAAAATCCCTGCAAGAATCAGAAAACTTGTATCGTGAATCATTTTCAATTTCATAATAATTAATATATACACCTTTGGTGAGCCTGCATCTTTATTGAGTTACAAGATCTGTGAATTTTAAAAGCATAAGACTTTAAATGTAAAAAAGAAGAGAACAACTAGTTTTAAACGGGTGACACTTTATCTTCAATAATAATGTTTCTTAAGCAAGGCAGTATTATTTCTTATTCATCGTTAAATTGGTCATGTCCTTTTGTTAAAAAAAAAGAGTTTAAGTGGAAAATATATGAACCCTTTTGAACCAATTGCTCCATCTCATGTATGGACCTAGAGGTCGTGAAATCAAAAACATGTTTATATTATAACCCTGTTTATTTAATAAAACATTCAGATCTTTTGGTATATGAATATCAGTATCTTGAGATTCAGTTTTTGCACATGTACCAATGAATCTTGAAATATATACTACACACAAAAAATACATGAAACAATAGGCTGTTTGTGAGAACATGAAGTTCACCTTAATTCAGATTTGAAGCCAATCATTGCAAATTTAAAATAAATGCATTTGAACTAGATTTTCAGAAACACCATAAAAAGAATAGTAGATTTTTCCACTCAAATGCAAATAAATTCATCAAAACATTTCAGTGTAAACAAAACTATCACTTTATATAAGTCAAATTTGAGAAATGCATATTTCTTCATTAAAGAAGATTACCCGAGTTATAAACAGCTATCAAATAACTCTATAGGTTGCCATGATTTTGTTCTAAATAAGGAAAAATGTTCATTTATTAAAAAGTTATTACAACAGGCTTTTCTCCTTTCCCCACATTGTCATGATTGTGACTTGTAATTCTAAGCAGCCAGAAAGTTTTGATTCGTCTGCATTTTTGTTAGTTTGTTTTGTGAATTGATGAAAAATACTTAAAGATGACTTTTCTTACAAAAACTTGCAAAGGATTTAGGCAAAAAGGGAAAAACATAATTTTGACTTCTTTATACTTTATAAAATTTCATCATCAAGCATTTTTTAACAAAATTTGTCTTCCAATTTGAGATTACAAACCTTCTTTTCATTTAAATTGTAATAATTATGATGAAAAAGACAAATTATATACTATAGCCATAAAATCTTGACATTGGAAATAATTAAAAAAAACACAGCAACTTCTAAATCTTAACTTTTTAAACAATCTTAGATAGATTTTGTAGAACTGATATTTTTTTTGGCAAACTAGACAAACTGAAAAACACTGGCCTACACTTTTTGACTTGACTTAGTTCAAAGCATTGATTTTTGGAGATGAAGGCAGACATGAAAAGAATTCTGTTTCGATTATCGGCCTCCGTATGTTGGGTTCTTGAAGGTAGATGTTGCTTGCTTATAAATAGGATTCTCCCCCTAAAAAAAAACAAAAAAACAATCATATGAGCATTGTATACAAACATCCTTTAGACATACAGCAGAGTCTAGTCTAATTCTAATATTTGCTTAGTTCAAACTATATTACGATGACTTTTTATCATTCTGTGATGTAAACTGATACTTCAAGCTTTGGATGGTTCAAAGTTAAATCTTTAGTCATCATGGGATTCAAAATATTCGAGCTGGACTGTATATATTTTATCTTGGAAGCAAATTTTCTTCTTATCCTTTAATCCTGATGTGAGTGCCTTTTAAAACATATCTTTGGTGCATATCTTAGAGAGCTTTAATCTACAGGCACTTGAAATATTTGTGGAATGTCTTTCATAAATACCTAACAAAAAAAAAGAAAGCATGTGAGTCTAATGATATTAGCTTTTACAGGAGAGTTTTTAAATTTCAGCCTTTCCTCAAATCTCAGATTCCTATTTCCGTGAAACATACAAGAAAGCACAAGGAATAAAAATGACCAAAAGAAACATCAAAGTCATAAAAAAAATATTATTTGCTGCAAGCCTTTAGAAGTCAAGTGTAAATTCTGAACTAGAAAAAATTGATTTTGTATATTCAAGTATATTGTGTAAGTTCATGTAATCTTGTATAATTAAGTAAAGAATGTAAGAAAGACTGGGCTGTTTTGCCTCACTAGTTGACTGAGTGTGAGGCAGCCCATTTGGGTTGGCTAAACATGTTCAGATGACTAGGGCCTGTTTCAGGTCTTATTATATCATAAGAGAATTGCTCCTGTGCCTTCTTTAAAAAGAACTATAAGGAAGATAGCAAAATCGCTACCGGTATCAAATATTGTGCTTTGGCCTTTATGTCAACAAGCACCAAACTTTTGCTGTGTTTCGACAAGCCGTAAAGCATTAATGTACAAACATAAGAGTAGTAAACCCTTACAGTATCCCATTTAGCATTCTGGCGCTCCTTCTCAAACTTGGCGAATTCCCTAGTGTCATGGATGTAAGTCAGCAACTTCCAGACAAGCAGTAGCAGAAGTCCCACCAGAACAATGCCAGCCACAACACCACCAACAATGGCCAAAATGTTCACTGGCTTGGGACAAGTGGCTTTCTTCTTTATTTCCAGCTCTGGCTCCCCATACTCATTGTCAAAAATGGTGAACTCAATAAAGCACTCATCTTCATCCTCAACCCTACAAAGTTGATATTCAAGGCCCTCTGAAAATGAAAGGTTGTTTTAAGGTTAAAATAAAGCTTCAATCAGAAGATGTCCAAGGAACTAGAGTTATATTATATTTAGTTTAAAGATAATAAATAAACACATAGAGAAATATCAGGTATTTTAAAAAGTCTATCTACAACCTAAAAACCAACTGGAGTACTACTAACTGTCAATATTCCTAAAAAATGAAAACATGAATGAAAGGCATGATAATTACTTTTCAGGTATTTTTTCAACTAAGCGTTCACACTTCAACTTAGAGTAGGGACACCAGGTGAATAGCTGTGGTCATAAGCCAAACAGTGAGGCAGGTAAAAAAATCAGAGTGTTAAAGATTTTACTTCATGAAAAAGAAACTGTTTTTTACAAAACTACTGTGCATTATATCAATACATGTTTAACTCATGATCTGGTCTTTACAAAACTACCGTGCATTATATCAATACATGTTTAACTCATGATCTAGTAAATATTATATATTATGCTTCTGACCTTCTGTTTTGAACCATGGAAGTAAAACGTATGGTGGCTCAGGTCAAAACCACCAACAAGCAAAGGGAGGTGAAGACTTTTTAGGTAAATTGGGTGTCCTCAGTCAGTCTTCAAGTTTTCAACTCAGATAAAATTTAAGCCATTTCTGAACAGTTTAAGCCAATGTTTGGTCAAAATTACGATTGTGAAATGTTTTCACTTGAAGTTGTTTTTTTTTTTTTGTAAAATTGCTGCACTTCAATTTGTCTAAACTATAAAGGCGGTCTCTCATTTTCTACCTTACAACCTGTAGAAAGAATGCCATATCTTGGGTTCTACTTAAGAAATTCTGATAAAGCAAAGTGTATTTGCTTAAAAAAAAAGAGTGGGGAATTAAAGAATGCCAAGAATTGAAAACATTTAGATGGAAGGTTGAAAATGAATAGGTTACTCCTCAGCCACCATACAAATGGTATTGCTACCATCCCAAAGATAGTTTGGCCTCTTTTAAAAAAAAATTCCCATTAACACATAAAACAAGATAATGTAAAACACCTTAAGTCATAAGGCCTAGAATATTCGCTTTTTGTTCATTAAAAATCTTCATAGTGATTGTTTTTTAATTTGTACAACCAGATCCCATTGCATAAATCATGATTACCATTGAGATCTTTCCTTTTTTTCATGTATTCTGGACAATAATAATCAGATGGGCATCCTTTCTCTTCATCCATGAAACACTTGACACATTTCTCAAATTCTCTGCAACTGCGGCAGTTCTTTGAAGGAAACGAAAAGCAACAGAAGAATTATTTCTTGTACTTATGATTCTTTTTTATGTTAAAACAACAAACACAAAACTGTCTTTACTGCCCAAAAGGGTAAAAAGATTTAGTAGAAAAAATAGAATATACGTAACAGTATCACAAAATGAGTCTGATTGAAGAATCTTGACATTTACAGCTATATAATTTGTTTGAAAGGTACTTACTAAAAAGCTTTATAAGCCACAGAAAAGATGGTTTTGATATCAATGTTATGACCTACATTGTTGCAATTGGAAGACAGGCAAAAAGTGAGAACCATTGTCAAGCAAAAAAGAAAACCCTATTCAAAGGTTGAACCTTTAGCCATCACCCCGCTTTCGGGAAACGCGGGCGCAAATTGTTTCCTCTTGATGCACCGCTTTCCACGAAGGATCCGCTTACAACAACCTTTCAAGCCACCCCGCGTTACTAGAAAGATCACTGAGTTACGCGTTTTTTTTTCATCTTTTGCTCTGTTCTCAAATATTTTGTGGTATCACGACACTTTATTTAT
>BMAT01001684.1:461730-472901 GCA_019649035.1 Elysia marginata | reverse complement strand
ATTAGACGCTTCGTAGTCTGACGAAAATCTGATCGTCTAGTATTAGACACTTCGGAGGGAATCAGTTAAAGCCCAATCTAAAAGATTTCTTTAATTTCACCAATTGACTTTTAAATCTGCTTTTGCTCAGCAATGAATTGGCCATGAAACATCACAAACATTAGAAATATTAGCTCATAGGTTTCCGTAAAAGAGAGGGGAATTCGAGCTGTAGTGGGGGCAATTTGATTTAAAAAAAAAACCATAAAAACCTTACAAGTAATAGATACCATAATTCAAGAATCTTAAGAAATTGCTTTAAAGTATGGCCATGTGCACATCCCTAAAGATATTAAAATTTTAGATACTTGCTGTTATATGGTAAGAAACTTTGAACAAGAATAAGATTAGACAGTAAAGGCAAGTTCTACATGTATCATATGGGATCTACAGTATTTCTAGGAATATTTTCTTTAATAAATTTTAGTAGATTGTAGAAATTTGAATGGATTAAGTTACATACATCATAATTGTCCTCAATGAGCTTGACAATATTTGAGGAGTCATTAGCCAGTACTCCAACAGCAGACCCTTCAATGATATTGCTGAGACGCTCATAGATATCGAATTGATCCTCAGTTATAGCAAAAATGATACTGACTGCTTTCTCCTTTATCTTGTTCACAATCTGACCAACTGATGGATAATCCTGGGTGGAAGGAACACAAAAATAGCCAAGTTTTTAAAAAAATGAATATCATGACTATGATATCTCTTAGTTAGGTTAACAGCCTACAGATCTGAAGGAAAAAAAGTATAAATGTTGATTTCCTTGGTTTTTCCATTATAAAACAATACAAATATTTCTCCATAAACTTATAAAAACACTTCATTGCTGTTTTTAAAACTCAACATGACAAGTGGTGAGAGACGAGACACAGGATGAGCCTGGCAGCTGGGCTACTGGCACTAGTATTCAGAAATATAAATGACTTGGCTCAACTGAAAAAAATTTTAAAATTAGTACGGCAACTTTGCAGGTCATCCACTACAAAGTTTTGTAAAATCTATGCAACATTTGGGGTGTCATAAAAAGAATGATTTTATTGAGTACTTTGCCCAAAAAGCTGAGATAGATACTTAGTAGTGAACCATGTATACTAAAATGCTCTATTCTGAATTTATCTTTGTCAATTTGTTACGGTAAAAACACATGACAACAATGTCCAAGTTTTAAACATTTCTTCTTTACTTGTTTTGTCACCAGTGTAAACAAGTTGGAACTTGTGCATTCAAATATTTTTGTTGAATTTTTTTTTTAGTTCATATTTACGTGTCTGCCCTTTAGGAGCAGTCTCAAAATATATACATTTGACATTTTTTTTTTAAATTACCAAGTCTGAGCTTAATGTATACAATCCATTTTCCATGTGACACTCTCCATCATTTGGCGTGACTATTCCTCCAAGCTGAAAATAAACAAAGAAACAACAGAATATATTTATAATTTTTTCTGTTCTAAGATCATTTCTTTTTCCTTAATTCAGAATTTCCACCTGGCTAACAAAAAAAAAAGTTAAAAAAATAAACAGAAAAGTTTTAAATCACGCTGAGAAGAAAAAAAAAGTCTCAAAACATGAATACAAAGATGTAAAGATCTGATTTCAAAACAATATGATACTTGAACTACAACAAGCTGATTCCATTGCTATAAACTGGGTTTTTTTCCCCTAGTTTGCAGATCCCAGCTTGCTTTAAGCTTCCCAGCCGAATAAAGGGTTTACTTTTATTCAATCTTTGCATGATGAGCACTGGTTTCTTACCTTTCCATCTCCTGCATAATGAAAGCCTGCATCAGTTGAGAACAAAAGCATACGCCTAGAGATGTTTCTCCAACCAATTTCGTCCTGTAAACATTAAATTTAACAGTACTTTTAAAAGAATCTAAAATTGCTACTCTTAATATTTGCTACAATGTTCCTTACAGATGTCAAAGAGGCAAAAGAATTAAAATCATTTGAGCACTCTCAAAACAAAGAGAAAAACCTAAGATGCATAAAAGGCAAAGCAGAGTATAATGCTTAAAAAGTGATTAATCTTTATTTTGAACTCATGTCGTCTGCAGTTTAATTTCAGTAACTGTAAAAGTCCTTGGATCAATCCATATCCTTATTATTGGTTATTGATTAAATTTTGCAAACAATACATAGACATTTTTATCCTGCTTCAACATACAAAAAGTTACTGCAGTTGTCAGCAGTCACAAAAGAAGCTATTTGTATTGTCATGTGGCTACAGGAATACTGAAATTTCATGGTTGCTCCAGCGAGTTATTCAAACTGTTTGTGTCCCTTTTTTATACCTACCTGACAAGCAATGGATTGCATTATAGCATCAAATCCTCCCTCAGGAGCATCAAGATTACCAGACACTCTGGCAGCCTTCACTTGTTGCTGGAAAGAGAATGAAACACATTTTCACAAAGATTACACATACTTTATCATGTTTCAGGCCAGTTTCTTTAGCTCCAGAGATGACTACATTAAAATATATCAGATTCAAGAATTCCATTATGAGATAAATATTAAGTTTTATGCATGCGTTGGTTTTGGGGCCGAAACTATTTTGATAAATAAACTCCTCACAACCAGTGCAAATGAGTGGGATGTCGAATATACTAAATTAAGAAAATACCTTTTAAAAATACATTTTGCTTTCTTATCTTTACATTTTGAATTTAAAAAAGTTAAAATATGTTTGTACAAAATATTCATGGAATTTCATGCGATAGTGTGATTCATTGTTAAAAATAGTAACCCCTGGGAATATGGAAATTGCAATAACTGGTTACAAGACATACTTAAATATTCACATAATTATATTTGTTCATTTATAATCTTCGCAGAAATGAGAACAGCCTTAAAATGACTTCATGGAATATGACTCCTCATGTTAAATTTTTTACAAAAGTAACTTACATAATAAATGACTACGTCTTAGTCATGGTGCAGTTTATACAAACTTACCATATTAAAAAAATTCACCTTCAGTAAGATGGACTAAAGACAAACCAGATGCACATGACATCCGTGGTTTTACTTACAGCAAATTTTGTTGTCTCGTTGTCAAGTTTTAATTGGTTCTTAAAGCCATATGGAGCTTCGCAGTTACCACAAGGACTTATTAACCTAAAAGGGAAAAAGTCAAAAGCTAATGAACTTGTTAAAGCTTAAAAATAATTAACCTGTATTAAAACTTAATGCTAAACAGAGAGAAAACAATGGCTCTTTAAAAATCAATGGCGTTCTTAAATTGGACAGAAATATTTTTTTAAATCTTATCTATTGATGTTTGTTTTACAACAAAAAAAAAGTTCTTTCCCATAGCAAGAAAAAAAAAAGTTTCTTCCTGAAAACTCACAGCCAGAAAAGCATGATCCTTCAAAGCATAAAACTGTGTGGGTTTTAAAAGTCAACATTTTTCAGAAGTAAAAAAAGTGCTGCAAAATGTTTAAGAAATGGAATTCCTGAAGAAAAAAGTAAAGTTTGCCTCCTTGATGTACTTCAAGGGTTGAAATATAACTAAACAAATCTGCTAGAACAACTAAATTTGACAGTTTCTAACCTTTACCTATAATTGTCTCTGAAATAGGTGCCATTCACACACAATTTTATAATAGAAATAATTTTAAAGTAGGAGAGGTCATTTCTTGATTACCAAAACTGAATAACAGACCAGCTGCACTCAACTTACTTCTTGGGAACAGTGCTGACAAATGGTGATACCACTTTGTCCACAAAAGATCCAAAGCCAAGCCGGAAGTTTTTCGTTATGGTTTTCATCTTCTTAGCTTGAATAAACAAGAAAATTACCCATGAGATTGGATTAGTGGCTTCTTAAAAGGAAAGTTAAGGCAATACAACTGTAGAAAGGCTATACAGTAAAGATATGACATGCTTAAGATTATCTTTCTTGTTTTCTTTTGCAACACACAGATACAGACACAAAAAGATAATTTCATTGAGTCATACATTTTTTTTAAACAGCAAACCTTTTTGAAAACAAACAATATAATTGTCCCCAAGAAATTTCATGCATAATTAAAAATTTGAATAAAAATAAACTTCAACCTCAATTGAATTGAGCACAAAGTGATTAGTACTTAAAACATAAAAAAATGGAAGCACTTGGCTCTTGATAATTGAAGTACCTATATCACTTCCAAGCTCAGCAAGATTCTCTTTGTCGTCTTCCATAGAATTGGAAAGGTCCATCAAATAGTACAGATCAACAGGATAGTTCTTAGCTTGACGGAAAATCAAAGGAATCCTTACAGGATGATCTGTGGATATTTTAGCTGTGTTAAGAGCATGTGTAACAACAAAAGAAATATAATGTTATCATTATAAATCAATGAAAGGTAACCACAACATTTTCCCAATGCAGCTCAAGGCTCTTTCCTTTGTGTAGAGGTAAGATTCAAAGTTCACTTTTGGATAACTCCTCAAAAATACATAAGAACATGCAAAACGATGAGTAAAAAGCACATGGACTTTTCTCTCCAGCTTATCCTGACAATCTCCATTTTTTTTAAAGTTTTTATTGTTTGGCAAAAAACATCTTTTTAAGTTTCTTTTGTTTGGCAAAATTGTTCAAACAAAGTGCAATTATTCCTTGCACAAAAAAGTGTATTTCTTGTCATTATAAGATGCAGTGAAGATGAACCTTCACAAAAACACAATTTTCCATAACCAAACTTATGCAAACAGAAGATTTGCTTGTTACACCAGACTGAAATAGATTGTTTTGTATACATATTAAAATGTGTGGAGGGGTTTAATTTTGTTAAATATGAAATACAGTGGAACCCCTGAAGTACTTAAAAATTGTTGGTAAAAACAGGTCTTATAAGAGGGAGGGGGTGTCTTTGTACAGGGGTTAAACTACTATACCCATATAAGAGGATGTCCTTAAATTTGAAGTCTTATAAAATTAAATGGGGGGGTCTTTATTGAGTGGGTCTTAATTGAGGAGTTCCACTGTAGTATGATTATAAATACAACTTTCTTACTTGGTCTTATACTGACTCTAACTTTCTGAGGTTGGATCTGTACAACTTCTTCTGGTGTATCACCATCACGAACATCAGCATCCTAGTAGAAAACGTTATTTTAAGTGACAATCTCAAATGCTCAGACTTTATCATTCAAAATAATAACGGACCATTTAGTCGATTCAAAATTATTTCAATTTCAATACCAGTCATTAACTGTACAGCTTTTTTTTCATGAAGAGATGAGAAAAAAAAAAGAAAAAAAATTTTATCACCAAAATAGGTAGATATAAGAGACTAACTTTTATGAAATCATAACAATTCAAGATCTTCTAATAAATAAAAAAAAATATCTTACATCAACTTTTAATGTGTCAACAATTGGAAACTGTATTTGATCCGTGTCACATTTCCCTCTCGCATGATTTTCATAGGTATCACATCGAAGGCGATTTTCTTTTTCATACAACTGTTGAAAGAGGAAATTTGATGAACGGGAAAAGGTAAAAAATTTATGATGATGTTTTCTCAACCAGATAAATTGACATTTCTATTTTGTTGTTTTTCGAACAAAGAAAAAACACCATCTGATCTCATAGAGACCATATGGAAACATTTACCACTTTACTGCAATGCCACCAATTTTGGCTTCTATATCTAGATGTAGATTTGAATAGAGGCCTTTTCTATTTTAGTAACTTTTATTCATTAAAAAAAAATTCATCTAATTAGTAAAATCTACAATTTAAAAGATAATAAACAAATCATAGATCAATAGATTTCTCGTATAGATCTAGGACTGGTTTTAGCTCTATATTCTGACATACACTAAAACTGTAACTCAGCAGTGCAGTGGTTAAGAACAATAGAATGAAAAAGAATTCCAAAATGCCACAATACTAAATGAAAGTCTAATGACTTGGAATTTTGGGAAGTTATGGTTTCTTTTTCCTGATTTCTTTTTCTTCAAACAATTTATAACTTTTCAGTCTTTCAGTCAAAAAATGTGGGATTAGACAGATTCTTAATAATTGGAGTAAAATTGAGAAGAAAAATGTTCTTGGTATGTATCCTATGAAGCTAAGTTAAGAAGCTTGACAGCATAGACCAAAAAAAAGAAATAAGGATGTATGCCATATAGACAATCAACACATTATTAATATATCATTATCAATCAAAATCAGCTTAATATGTCAAATTTTAAAAAACGACACCACTTGCCATTTACAAGGTTAACTACAGGAGGTGGGGGAGGGGGGGATTTAAAAAGATCAAAGATTAAATAAAAAGATAAACTTAAGGTTTTTTACCTTTTTTTTTCTCAAAATATCAATGCAAAATGTCAAACGTACATAAAAAAAAGCTGAGTGGGTCATCTGAATTATTAATTTCAAGATACACTTTAGGACATTTTTACCTAATCTAGCCCACAGACCTAGCCTTTTAGATGTTGGTAATTTCTTACCGGAGACACACACCAGCCACAGTCCTTATGTGCTGCAATGCATGCTGCACACGACTTCTGAGCCTCAGTTGAGTGGCATGGATTCTTCTCACTCTCTGAACATTTGAAGCAAAATAAAAAAGATAATAGAATTTTTAGGTATTTTTGGATACATAATTTAATTAGCATTAAAAATCAAATTGCATTAAAAAGAACTAATTTGTGATAAATTCTGGTTATGATCAATTGCTCAAAAACTGCCTGTTGAAACCTTTCTGAGCCTATTGATGTGTAAATTTGTAAAAAGCTAAAACTCTGGAAATGGTTAAGACTTTAAATAACTGATCAGATGGATAAATTTGTTGATATGCAATTGGAACTGATATTTTTTTTTGCCTCATATATATAATAATCAAATACCTATACTAATAAAGACAAATTCTTAGTTTTTACTTTTGACAGATTGTGACGTCTTTTTGTCGATTGACAAAGTATTTTCCTTCTGTAAAAAGATTATACCCTGTATCCCCTTTAGGTTCAACTAAACACAGTGTGCTGCAGTGGACATTGCATCCTGCAACCTTGGACTCAAAGATTTATTGCATTCAAAAACTCAAATGAAACTCCCAATTATTTCGATTCTAGTTTAACCTTTACAAATTTCCTTGTATAGTAAGATGAACTAATTTCAGGCTAGGCTCATTTTCAACCAGCTAGAAGTGAAACTGAAACTAATGGCTGGTCTTCTTTTGCCTTTTTTCTGGTATGTTGTTCACTATCAGCAATACGGCTACCACAGTATTAAAAAGAGAGAGTGATTACAATTTGTCAAAGGAAAAACTGACTAGCGATGCAGAAACTTGCAGCACAAGTGTTCTATTCTTTCTAGTTTTATTTAAGTTTCACGGTTGATAGACAGTGTAGAACTTTCTTCTTTGATTTGTTTTGGATTACTTTAAAAGTATAAAGAGACCTTGCTTTCAACAAACCTTGGCTGTAACTTTAAGATAAGATAAGCTGTAATTATAATACCACTGGGACAGTGCTCTGGTATGTTCAAGTTTACATTTTTATAGATTATACAGTAGAAACCTCAAAAATCGAAGTCTGATAATCAAAATTTCTCATAGTTTGAAGCTTTTTACATAAGAGATTTCTTTCTCCTCTTTGGCTTTATTGGATTTTTAACTCTAATTCAAAGTTCATAAAGTTCAATTCATTTAATAAGGAGTTTATTTATAAATTCATAATGAGGTCTACAGAAAGTTTTCCTTCTAACCACTAGCAGTTTTATTTCTCCGGCACATGATAATTTTATGATGGACACTCACTGCACAGAGTTGCCATTCTAGAGCCTACTCAAAGGTGTCTATGGTCCATTCAATAAGTTTGTTTTAGCATTTATGCAAGGATGGGGTGAGAGAGAAAGATGCTATAGCACTGAGAGGTAGCTTAATAAATAAACTTGGTTCTTTGTGTACAATTCAAATCCTCTTAATTTGAAGTTTTTCTTCATATAAAGAGATTCGAATTATGAGGTTTCCACTGTGTATCTTGCAACTAATCCACATGAGTCTGATTTTGTTGTATAAAATTTCAACTCATTTGGCTTGTTGCAAGACAAATTTTATAGAAAAATTTAATAGATTTATGAAATTAAAGGACAGTATGAAAAAAGTTTTTGAGTTTGTTCTTAACTCTCGTCTCAGTCAAATACAAGTTCACCCCATAAACAAACAACATCTATTCTCAAAGAAACCAACAGAACTTACTTTCACTAAAAGCTCCAATTAAAAGACAAAATGCAGGAATGAACACCAAAAGACACTTCATCTTCATGGCTGGAAAAAAGTCACAACTGGAATGGAGTAAAAACAAAGAATGGCTCGATGAGTACATTAGAATTTCCATATTTTTATATTAAAACTATAATGACTATTGTTACCATTTAATGTTGGCAAAATGTTTTAAATGAAATCAGAAATTTATGAATGTTTTTAAACTTCAAGGAATTTTGTGATAATTATAATAGCTGGGAGGTTGTTAATGAGCTGTTTGTTTGCTCATTTTAGGGGCTATGTAAACGTTAACGTTTATCGGACTAATAACCTTGAGGCTAGCTTGGGGCCATAGCAGCTGACGCACTTAGGGGCCATACCTGGTCTGGATTGTGATCCAGTGGGGAACAGCGTCTTAGTAGCTCTTACTTGTCAGCTGATTAAACAAACTACGAAGAGTATTAGGTTTGGAAAACAAAGGCCAGGAACATAGTTAATATTAATAATAAGTCACATAAAAATGGACAACTTCAAAATTTTTTACACTACTTGTTACTACCATAGGAAATAAATGTTACAAATGATACCAATGAAAAGTAGATATATCCGTAGTAATCATAGTGACTGAACCTGTTACTATTTAAAACATTGCCTGAAAAATAAATGATTGACAAAACTGTAGCGTAAAACCCTAACTCCATAGAGTTCCTTGAAAGTTGAACTTGAAGTTGAATTAAATTAATATATTTAAATAAGACCCACAGTAACAGTAATTTGTTGCAAGGGTACTACTTGTTTTGTATTTAGAATAAAGATAGTGTATGACTTTTAGATATTATTTTTGCTACGTTCTGTGTGTAGCCTAATTTGTTTAGCATGTCTTTCCATTTTTTCAGCATGGCAGCAACACAAATGTGAGTCATTTGCAACATGGAGCGGACACCAACCCAACTGTCACATTGTAAAGTACGCTTGAAGAGATTCTTGTGGCAAAAGAATGGCATAAGTACTAAAGTTTATGCTGCTTGCTAAAAAACTAAACAATTTTGTTTAATCTGTCGCCAGATGATGCTCAATCATCAACACTAATTAAATAAATCATTTACTTTGGTAACATTATATATAAATTTATAATAAACGAACGGTTTTTTTTTAAATGTGAGTGTGATTGATAGCCTATACCAGTTACCACACAGTGATTTTTTTTTGGTCTTTAGATGATCTAAACAAGAATAAGAAACTGATGGATAGTAAGAGAAAGAGAGCAAAAGAGATAGAGAGAGAGAGAAAAGGAAAGAATGAATGAACTTAAAATCGAAGCAGGAGCAAGCCAAGTCTTGACATGAAGATGAAGGTCACTGACGAAGGCAGCCGATCTGATTGCCCTATAAACCCAAGTGCTAAATTTAGTTACAGTCTTTACTCTCTGGCAATTAATGTCGCATAAATTGTTACATGGTCACTTTGCAGCAATCAACAGCACGTTAATTGTTACATCATCAGTCTGTTCTGTAGCAATTAATGCTACATTATTATTATATTGAGGACACAATTAGACCTGTACACGAAATCAAGGTATCACGTGATATGCTGAATTGCTGGCTGAGAAAACGAAATCGCTAGGCCTAGCCCTTAGTGGGACATTGTGTGTTTGGGAAAAAATGCTTTGAATTACGTTTAAAAGATCTAATAGCTTAATTTAAACATTAAAAAATTGCTAAATAATATTTTCGCAATAAGTTCGCTTTCAACCGCCGTTTCTTATCCTTGATTATTATATTTCTATGAAATGCATCACCTTACTGAGGCGTGCTTGTCTGCTAGGCCTATCTAAAAAGTTCGCAGCTTCTTTGCACAATCTTCGTCACCGCGTTGCGGTTGACCAATTTGAATAAAGATTAAACTTTAAATTATGACTTTTGTTTTGTATCTATACTGGGCCTAGAATCGAGAGCTATGTCTACTTTTGTAGAGAATCTAGACCTAAATTAACAACAAAGCTCATAGCTCTGAATTCATTAGAACCTAGATCTAGATTTTAGCTCTAGCAGAATTTGTGTCGAACTTTCAGGTACAGTTTATTCCACTCGTTTGATGATATTTTCTTTACTTCTTAGACAGATTCTTTCTTTTATTAGGCCTATTATTTGTTTATTCCCTTCTTACTGCCAGTCTTTACAAACCAATAAGCAGGGCGTACAAAATTATTAGATCGAATACGAACAGTATCACATTGCAGTATTTTTCAGGTTCCGTTGATTCCGGTGCATAAAGATTGCACTTTTATTTACTAAATGTCAGTAAATATTTATACAACTACATTGTACTAAATTATTATATAGTATATTTAGTTAATTTAATTTACTTTTAGGCTTTTAATCGCAACATGAAAACAAAATTATCAGAATTCTACTAGCGAACATTTTTGTTGTATTTGGTATCGATACCACTCCAAAAAAGTACTTGCATATTGCACGCTCTACTTGTAGGGAATAATCCTGGCATTGGCCCACTGGCAAGACTGACGAAATGAAAAGGATTATAACCCATTTTATGACCAGCGGGCCAATCCCAGGTTTAAGCTCAACAAAGCCATTTATATCGGACCTAGAGATGTAGGCAAGGTAGAACCAACAGTTATGTACTAGAACTTGTAAAAGTCAGAATATAGACACAAGTCATGTCCAGATTCTAGATCTAGATTAGAAAAGATCGTGATCTGAGACAAAGTCATAAAAAGCTCTGCCTCTCCTAATAAATGGTTGATTATTGAATGAAAATAAACAGGAGTCTAGATCTAGATTCTAGATCAAGGTCATATTCACTGTAAGTTCAACGGGATTGTAATTTTCGATCTAAAATGATGGAAACCCTTTGAGAAGATGTGTCTTTTTAAAAAAAACTACGGGGATTATTA